>JALBCR010001357.1:102500-218435 GCA_030710515.1 Abscondita cerata | reverse complement strand
GGTCCCTTCTTTCGTAACTTTTCCACAAAAAGCTCTTCTTTCGCAAGTTGACATGCATTGGCGCCACTGGGTCAACACAATAATAAGGCATAATAATATAACACACACAATGTAATATTTGGGAATGGTAATAATAACACTGGTACATTAACAGTCATCACTGTCCCCTCTCTCTCATGGTGGCAAAGGTGTGGTGCACACCTCCACCCCTCCTTCCTCCTCATCCCATCTCCTCTCTCTCTCTCCCTCCTCCCCTGCACTCCAGACTGCTCCTCTCGTGCCGGCACCTCATCCTTCAGCATGAGTGCCACCTCCACAACTCACATGAGAAAATGATTGACTTCAACCCCAGCCATTTAATTGTTTTCTGGGTCTAACACTGAATCTTTACTTTATGCTTTTCTGCACCTTTTTGCAACTCTGTAATATATGGAACAAAGATTTAATGTTATTAACTTATATTTTATTAGTTAAGCCCTCCAGACAAATTGGCCTACCCCCTCCTCTGGCCATGCAGACTCATTACTACAGCGACTTCCAACTGTGCTAGATTGACATTTTGTTGAATCGCTGCAAAATCATGGGATTCAGTCTTAATAGAACAATGTTTGGTGCTCTTTCAGAAGGAACTGGGAAAAAAAAATGAACCAGCACTGTAGAAGGAGCTTTAAAATGTGTCCTTACCATCCAAACTACCATAATGTTTCAAATTCCTTTGGGAATGTTCTTCCTGTTCTTAATCACTTGTTGGCATCTTAATAAAATTCAATAGTATATAGTCACATATTTGTACCAAAGCCTGCACATGAACATTAATCAATTTCTTACCTTAATATACTCGGGCATCAGGTTTCTATAATGCTCTCACAAATGTTCGATAGTTAAACTGATAGTACTTTCATGAATCCTCGTAGCATATATTGGATCCCCAGGTATGCTCCAGGATGCCAAATATCGTGTCTGTATGGAATGAATAAGATATTTCAGTTAAAGTTAAAAATTTATAAATCCACTTTTTTTTCAGCTGATATGATTTGACGAAAGTGTGAATGTTGTTTTTTTTATATTATCTTCTATAGAAGATAAGAATTTTTTAAAAGTTGTGTCCGTGATGCGAAGATAATCCTGCATGAATCAGAGTCTTTCAATAATAGCTCCTGGTGTATATTTAATACTCCACGTCCTTTCTGTTTTCTTTGCAGCCACTTAGGCTGCCACTAACTTTGTACTTTTTTTTTTGAATTTTGTACTAGGCGTTCAAACAATTTTTTAACTTAATACTTGATACAACCATATTTGCCTGAATTTATTCTTTCGTTACATTAAAATCCATTCTAGTACAAAAATTGAGAAGATTATTAATCGTAAATGACAAAACTAACCTAAATACTACAACCTGTGAGACAGAATCCCATACCAATTATTTTCCAAAAGTTGTGTGAGTATCAAACAGAAATATTTTGAGCAATTCAATATTCTTTACATTGATCCAAAAAATTGTTCAATTCAAAAATTGTCTAATAAACAATAAAGTAAATGATGACGAAAACAAACGATTTCAAATTCAAATATAGACAAGTAACGTGCACCTTTGTTTTGAAATCGCCATAATAGAAAGAGCAAGAAATTCTCCACAATCACATAAAAACTAATAATAATTGTTTTCTTTTGAACAAATTCACTACGTATTTAAAATGTATATGTGTTTTAAATCTCATATATAGCAATTTACATACTTTGAAGTGGTACGGGATACTGAATCTATTCATTATTATCATTTTTTAAATTTTAATATTTTGTAATTTTCTCTAGTTATTTAAAATTTATCTTATTATATCAATAATTGCATTTACCATTTTATGTTTTTTTATGTAGCAAATGTAGGTAATTGTTTGGGTATTGGTTTTTTTCCTCTCAACTGTTTTCCCTCCCTTGAGTTTTTTTCTCTTTTCTATAGTAGTAATTTGATTAGTGTAGGTCCTGATCAGCGGGATAAAAAATTCAGGTAGTTGACCTACTGGCGCCCAAAACTCTTTACAACTCACCTGCGTCTTTACTGCAGTTTGGCCGGAGTCTGAACCTGTTATAGAAATTGATTACAGATAATTCATATATTTGAATAACGTCACGTTTCAAAATTAAAAATGCTTCCTGCTTTGGAACTTTGCTCTTTTTTTTTATTAAATCGCTTTAAATGTTCGAATTAGAAATGTCCTCCAAAGCTCTTTAGAATTTTTTGGAAAAAGTTGACTGTTTTTGTGTTCTTTGCAAAAAAAACTGATATTTTTACGAGAAAAGTAAAATAAGGAATGGAAAAAAATATATAATTTTAGCCTATAAATGACATGTATCGCTTACGATGACATACTTCAAATACTTTACAGGTAAAGTTTACTTGAAAACATAAAAAAATTGTTAAAATTACTTATCCAAAATCTTATTTTGAAGGTAAAAACTATAGAAAAATTATGGGGTTATAAATCCCATTTACGAAGGATTACAATTTGTACTTATTTTTATAACAAAATAGTTATCTACGTAGTAAAAATTTTTGTTGTTTACAAGTTTTTAGGATGCAAATCAATGCAAACAGTCGTCACTCAATTTGCTACGTTTTTAACTGCATTTAATTTCAGCCATTAAAAAATTCTGACATAACTATTATGTTCAAGTTTTACTTTAAAAGCACTGAAATTATTCACTCTACCTGAACAATTCTACTCAATAAATTGTTGAAATTTGTTTAGACAAAGTTTGTTATACATGGTTACCAATTAGAACATTTGTAATTATTTACCTCAAATTCGCTATTCATTGTTTTAATGGTTTCCGATTACACAAATTATATCAGTTATTATTTCACACTTGAAAAGTTTATATTCATATTATCGCTTGCAACTTTTATGAATGATTTATGGATGTACATAAAAAGTAATAAATAAGAAATTTTATTTTTATTTGTTGAAACCCCATTTCAGCATAACCTACAAGTTATTACGCGAAGATGTTTATTACTTTTCTTCCTCGAAATTGTATTTCGTTACCTTTTAAACAGAATAAGCACTTTTAAACATTTCCAATAAAAGATATTTAAAGGATATTTAAACTAAACACTAAAAATGTCGCAGAATGTATTTAGTTTTTGAATTATTATTTCCATTTTAAATATTTACTGGCCAAGTACACTTGATGTAAAGTAAATTATTAACAATTAGCAAATTTTAATTTTCACAAAAGAATAAACAAAGGTTAATTTTTTAAACGCCGCACCACAATGATTAATTTTAGATTTTAAAATATCTAATAAAAAATTGTATTGAATTATTTCCTGAGGCCAATCTTGTTAGTTAGAGCAACATACCGTGAAAGACATTTTTACTCATCTATATTATATTATTGTCCTTCAGGACGGAACTTAATTTTCAATTCCTTGGAAAAAAATTTAACAACAAAAACAAAAACTCAAAAATTTATTTAAACAAAAAACAGCAAAAAATCAATTTTAAAAAATTCAAAACAGCACTGCAACCCGAAAACGAGAGATTCATCAAAACTAAGTTTTGAGACGTCGATAAATTGATTTCTTCTGTTTTATAGTTACTTAACCTTCTAGAAGAAGACGGAGGTGGTAATTTTGTGGTTGCGTTTGGGACTTGGAAGTAGAAGGCATTTCGAGTACAGCACAATGGTGATTGGAAAAATATCTGTTTTACAAGATGTCTTCTCATGCCCCATACATGTTCAAATCTAAAATATCTCTAACAGAATTTACTAAAAAACAAACGATCGTCTATAACAGTGTTCCCCCTTATGCGAATTTTCGTACTGTAAGTTTTAGAATTTTGCAATTGTCGATGGCATTTGCCGATAGGATGATTAACACATTTCTTGTTTTGATAACACAGAAAAAAACGAGAGCTGATAACCACTCCCATCTTCTTACTAATTTTGTAATTGAGGAATCTTGATTAGTACATATTTTCTATGTCACATAGTAGCATTTTACAGTTTTCATTGGTTTTGCAACATTCTGCAATTCCTACTATTGTAACGATCTGAAACAAACCAAAGCAAAATAGAATTTGTCCTGAAAAAGAAAGTGCGATTATTTGAATTGCAAGAAACGTTTTTTCTTCTACTTGTTCCAGAAGCTTTAAGATTTTTTTCTCTCCAATACTTGCGATTTCTTGGAAATGAATTGTATTTTTCTCTTTGTGGAAGTATCAAGACAGGGTCCGTAAAAAACATCACAGTAGTTAAGACGAGGTAATACCAAGGAGTCACAAAGCATTTTTTTTAAACCGATATTTAAAACATGCCTATGGGAATACAGTAATTTAAGATTGCCATAAGACTTACGTATACAAGACCCAACATGCTCCGAGAAACGTAGTCTATTATCTAGAAGAATTTTTAGATTTAAAGACTGCTCAGAATAAGGAATACTGATATTATTGATATTTAAAGAAAACGACTGTATGAATTCAATATTAAGATTATTCCCGAATAGCATGAATTTAGACTTGATAAGATTAATTTTTAAGGAGTGTAATTCTGCATACTCCGCTAAATTATATAAGTCTACGTTTAAAAGTTCGCTTGCTTGTACTGCGTCTTTCGGAAAGAATGACATGTATATTTGTGTGTCGTCGGCATATTGACGGTAATTAGAATGACTGATAAAGCTACAAAGTTTAAGAGTATAAATTATATACAATAAAGGACCCAATATAGAACCTTGCGGAACACCATATTTGATATCCCGTAATCCAGATATATTTTCTTCAAGTTTTACGCATTGACTACGATTGCACAAATAATTGTTTAACAAACAAAGAGCAGAATTATCGAAACCTATGTAGCGTAAAATGATTGCTAGTATATCGTGATGAATAGTGTCAAAAGCCTTAGAAAAACCTAATAACACTAACGCTGTGATTTTATTTTTATCCTTGGCAGCAATTACATCATCTACTACATTTAATAAAGCAGTCGTACAACTGTAGCCAGAACGAAATCCCGACTGTGTATTAGAAAGTAAGTTGTTTCTGTCTAAATAGCTTCGAATCTGCTTGTTCATGATCTTTTCTATGACTTTTGACAACACAGGAAGTATACTGATAGGACGAATATCATTTAATTCTTTTGGCAAACTTTTTTTGGGAGTAGGGATTATTAATGCAATCTTCCATGCATCAGGAAAAATACCTTCCAATAGACAACAGTTAACAATATGCGTGAAATATGGCAACAAGAAGGGACAACACAGATGAATCATAACTGAATTAATGTCATCAAAGGCAACTGCTTTAGATTTTATAGATAATATTGCTCCATATATTTCCTCTTCATCTACAATAGAGAATTTAAATATGTCATTTTCTTCTACTTCTAGGGCAGGATTATACAATTCAAATAGTTTAGGATCAACATAATCAATACCTTGCATGGAGTTGATAAAATAATCGTTAATTTTGTTTGCATCACAAAGAAATTCAGGGATTTCTATATATTTTTTTATTGTAAACCTCTAAGTTACTCAAAACTTTCCAAGCATCTTTGGTTTGCCTAAGTTTGTAGTTAAGGTATGCTTTTTTCTTGCCCTTGCAGTTTCCGCGGAAATCGCAAAAAACCGCAAAATTTACCACTTTTTAGCGGTTTTTCGTCGCACAGTGGATGTGCATGTTTCTGAGGAGGACGAAATGTATGGAGCGAAGGTAACCAAAAGATGTACAAAAAAAAATTTGCGATTGGGCTCATACTTTCGGAGATATAATTCTTTGAAAATCAGTGATGTTTTTTCACTTCTCTTCGGGAGGATAACAGATAACTGTTATTATAGTTCATTCCAAATAAGAAGGTAAGTAGGTGGCGCTGCGTCTGAAGGCAAGTTTACAAAGCAAAGTTTTTTGTTGTTTTCCAAAGGCGGAAAATTTTGAAAAACTTTGTCTTAATTTTCTACTTAACCACTTTAACAATACAATTGGCATTAAAAACCAGCAATGTACAACCTTTATTTGAAAATTTAATTCATATGTATGGAACAAGTCATTAATACACACTAACCTAAAAAATATGAGTGGGAACAATGAAATAAACTTAATTATAAAATAAAATTTTTAATTTTATAAAATGCATGAATTCAAAGTTGTAATAATGGAAGATCACTCCAGTTACTATAAATCTTCATCGGTCGATTCTTCAAAGGAACTACTATCAGAGTTCAAATTTATAGTTACTCCAACATATTTTCAGTTATACCATCTAAATCCCACATCTTCTTTTCTTCTTTAATTATGTGCTCGACACAGTCGTGCCATTTTTTTCTTTTGTGACAGTAGCAATACCTTCGTCTAATAATTTTTTCACATCAGAAATCTTGTAAGTGGTATTATGAGCTGCTATGTAGTGCTTCAATTGTGACCACACTAACTCGATAGGATTTAAGTTGCAGTGGTACGGAGGCAAACGCAATATGGTTTTACCGCTTCCCTTTACTAATTCGTAGATAACGTAAGGTGTCGGATGAGCTGCAAAATAATCTTTCACTAACTCCAACAGTTGTATTTTTAATAAGTCTTCTTCTAATTCGGTTATACCCTTATTATGAAGCCATTGAATAATATCACCTTTTCTCCAATTTTGTGTAGGCACTTCTTCTGACTTCACACTATGGTAAGAGGCGTTGTCCATGATTATGACAGAGTTATCTTCTAAAAGTGGTAGTATGCCATCTAACCAATTTTTAAATACTTTACCATTCATTTCCTCGTGGTAATCACCTAAAGCAATTGTACATATCAATAAGTTAACAATTTCTAAAACTTAATTTGTTTACCTGTTTTTTTCGATTCAAAATTTAAATAAGCACCTTCCACAAAACCAGTGTCGCTGCCGATGTGTACAACAATCAAACGTTTTCCTTTTCCGGTTGGATCTTTAATGCCAGTTGAAAGACCCTCCATGTGTGCTTGTCGTGCAGTTGTTACGGTTGTATCTTTTCAAACCTTATTAATGACGTGTCTTGCATTCACCCAAGTTTCATCGGTGTAATAATTTTTCTCCCTTCACTTCGATATTTTTTGATAGTGGGTATGTATTTAAGTCTCCATAAAACAATTTCTTTTTCTCAATTAAAGTGTTCTTTCTGCTGCGTTTGTCATATATAAATCCTAATTTTTTCAATATTCTCTAGAAAGATGTACGTTTAAAGTTAGGTAATGAATCGTCATCATTTACAACTTTTAGAACTTTTTCTAAAGTTGGTAATTCATTTTTTAAAAAGAATGAATGTACATGTCTTTGAATTCCAGTTTTTTCAAAATCTTCAAATCGTGCATATTGAGTTCAACACGTTCGTGTCTTTTTAGGGGAACGAGCAATCCCAGAAGTTTCAATTTCTTTTACAATATTCCATACCATTCGTTCACCCAGACAGCATTCGATAAATGTCAATTTCACAGCTTCCGTTTTACTCTTATCCGTCTTGTTTCGTACGTAAACATTGTAAGCCATTAATTTTTGACTACTCCTTACTAATTTGCCCTTTTGGTTTTTGAAATGAAATTCGTCCGCCATAGTAAACAAAATATGGAAATACTGTAAAACTGTAGTTATTAAATTCTGTAGAAACGGGTTATAAACTTACGTTGCGAAATACTGTAGACAATGTCGAGTTCTAAAAAGAACAATTTTATAAAGGAATAAAAGCAGAAAATCAAAACAAGAGGAGCACACAACTACAACGGCGAAATAACAACATGAAATGTCTATAACCTCAAATATGACAATGATACCTTTTCCACACAAAAAAAAATATCACTATTTTTTAAATATAATTTTGTCAGTGTTCTACGGGTTTGAATTTTAACCAATAACAATCAAGGTTAAAACTTCCCTATGCTTTCCTTCACTACCTTCTTGTATGGAACAAAGTATATCTATTTTTATTCAGTATAGTCATTTATTCAGTACATTCGCGGGAGGTTGCTTGGGATTTTGTTAGAGATACAGTACTTATTTCTATTGAAAAGCTGCATATATTAAAATATTTTTGTTTATACAGGGTGTTTAGTTTTGCTGGGGAGCATAAAGTTACACTTTTTTAAAAAACAGCCTATCATTTTTTTTTATTCTGTTTGATGGAGGTTTAATTTAGATAAAAAATATTTCTTAAATTTTTTAAATTGATTGCGTGTTACCATTTTAGAGCAATTTCTTTAAAAATACGGCATGAGAAAGAAATGGCCAAAAAACTGGTCCAAAAATAGTAAAAGAAATTTAAAAAATTATTAGTTCAATCCAATGACTCTAATACAATATTCGAATTTTTAAATAATTACACATCAGTTGTAATAATAAGTTAATATGTGAAGTTTGGAAGTAAGATTATGTATCTCTACACGTAAACAACCAATCATATTCAATTATTCACTAATTTACACAAAAGCTAACTTTACAATAAGAAAAAGGTTTCACTGGACAGGTTCAAAAAAAGAAGCAGAATAATCTAATTTCCAATAAATCTCAAAAACTAATAACTAATCACATGATCGATCTACTTATCTTTAATAAGGAAAAACTAAATCAAAAACATTCTTACTTTATTGCATAGAGAATAAACTTGTCTTTAAAATGACGTTTAATTAGTTAAAATTTGATGACAAATAAAAACACCTTGTTGGAATTTAGATTACCATTCCTTCTAAAGTGTGAGGAATACCCTTAAGTAGAGGGTAACATTAATGGATTCGAGTCTTATTGAAAACCCGACAAATGCCGATTCTGAATCAAATATTAACAATGTTTCATTACTTGGGTCGTGTGCTATGCTGGAGTAGCAGAACAACCACAGAATAACATAATGCTTATCTGTTAAGGCTTACAAGAACGATCAGATAACCAGGTTTTATTTTTATATTTTATTTGTTATCATTTCCATGTAAAAAAATAATATTTTATTAATGTCAATGTAATAAAAATATATTTGTCAATATCCTGTTAAAATCTATTGAAAATAAACATGTTAGACTCAAATGTCGAATTCGCCTAATTGCCAAAATAAATACTCAGTTCCCGATCTGTGCAATGCTAAATGATTGTTTGCCAAAAATGTGTTTTATTTCGGCATTTGCTTAATGTAGAATAGACACTTCGCAAACTGAGCAATCCTTGCTCAAAGACTCAATTTAAAGATGTTTCCGCTATTGATCATTCTCAAAATTACTTTGTGTATTCTAAAAATGCTCAAACCCCAAATACAATTTAAAATAAAAAAAGTTTATTCTACAAAAACGCGTCGTAACTCAAATAAATTATTAATAGTCCTATTTATTGGTACAGAAGGAACTAGTATGACACTTGCTGTTAATTTAATATTATTTGAAACACATTTGCACTTTTAATTCTGACATCGTTTCTTACAGTAACATTTAATAAACTTTTGTTTTGGTCTGGTTTCTTTTGCAGCCTGTCTCATTGAAGGAATATTTTCTATAGTTATAGATGAATATCCTGTCAAAAATTCCTTAATGTGGAGGTATGAAATTAAACCACTACCCCGGTTTCAATATGCCGACGTTTCGGTTGGCCTATCCAAGCTTTTCAAGGCGTCTGAAAGTTAGGGCGTCGTTGTCACAACTAACATTAACATAAAATTCCAACAACTGTAACTAACTTTAAGACGCCTTGATAAAGCTAGGATAGGCCAAGCGAAACTGGTATTAAGTGCTCTAGATTTAAGAACTTTAAATTAAATCCAATAATGAGAAATCTTCCTATCGAAAGAACGCAACAAATGTATCCATTTCATACCACAGGTGTAGACTACGCTTCGCGGCTTATTTTCGAAACTGGACTCGTGTTATAAAATGCATCTTCTGAAACTAGTTTTTTAATATAATATACTATCAGTTTAAGCGACAAATTTGCAACACTCACCTAATGAGACTATCATTTATAGAAACCTTGTAATAGGATTGTAATGCTACCGGTACCAAACACACGCGTAAGAAAGTTTGCTAACCTGCAAAATCAAAATGTAGAAAATTTGTTTTTATATCAATTACAATTGTTTATGTATATATATATAAGCAATGCAATTACTTAATAACAAAATCCGTTACATGCGTCGCTCTCGTAATTTATTCAAAACACCTCTCATTATGTTGCCAATGAAAGTAAGTACCTACTCAAAAAACAAACGAATCTGAGCTCTATTAACCCCGAGAATCCCATTGATTTGTTTTACTTCCCCAGAAGATACATACATAATGGCAAAATCAAAAACTTTGCCCCAGATACACAAATCAAACAATGAAATACGTGGTAAAAATGGTTACGGTACACATATCAAAATGAAGTATCAGTTGTAACGCAACAAAACGAATGCCTCAGCAAACTTCATCTAAAATATAGGTAGTAATGCAGATGTAAAATACCTATGTTGCAAAATTACGGCTGTTCACATTACAAATATTCCCACAAACTCTTGTTCTACTATCGTAAAGCTTTGATAACGTAATCTACAAAGGCAGCCTGGAATGTAATTAATAGTAGGTTAACAAGCAGAAAAGTTCCTAAATCAATTAAACATACTGCTAATGATTTTAATAATTTTTTATCAAAATTGTATCTGATCTTATCAGTAATGTCCCAAGCAATGCGAAGAATCCTCTAGAAATATGTAATGTTAAAGTACCCGACAATATTAAATTTTGTTTTCATGAAGTAACACTCATTGAAGTTCGCGATACAATTAGCTCATTAAAGAATAGTAGATGTAAGGATGTGTATGGATTTAACACCTTATTAATAAAAAGAAACATTAACTTAATTATAGTACCATTGACTAAATTGATCAATCAATGCTTAAAAGATGGAACTTATCCTGAAAGCCTAAAGTTAGCTGTAGTGATACCTGTCCCTAAAAAAGGTGATACTAACGATATGAATTACAGGCCAATTTCTCTATTACCAGTATTTTCAAAGATTTTTGAGAAAGTTGTGTATAAACAAATCTCACAATACTTTGAAATTAACAATCTTTTCCATAAAAATCAATTTGGTTTTCGAAAAGGCAAAAGTACGGCTCATGCTTTACGAAAATTTACGAACTACACAATAGAGTGCTTTGAAGAGCGCAAATATTCTCTAGCTACATTCTTGGATCTCTCTAGAGCATTTGACTGCGTATCTCATAGCATACTTGTCAATAAACTTAGTAGATATAATTTTGATTATGTAAGTACAAAATTTGTGGCATCTTATTTGAATAATAGACGACAGTGTGTGCGATTTAATGGGTCTGTATCAAAAGAAATAACATTACACACAGGTGTTCCTCAAGGATCCATCTTTGGTCCCCTACTATTTCTAATATATGTTAATGATCTCCCTAATTATATGAAACCCTATGTATGTAGCATATTATATGCTGACGACACAACTCTGCTATGTAACAGTAAAATCTACAATCAGTATGTAATATGGGTAATGAGGCGCAGTCACTCGCTCTGGAATGGTGCCAAGCTAACAAGCTTACTATTAACATTAGCAAAACCAAGCAACTTCTAAGCACTCTTAGAGTATGTGATGATACAACAAATGTTAAGCCTGTTTGTTTTCTTGGATTACATTTTGATCAAAAATTATCATGGGACGCTCACACTAATAAGTTAGCTATCAGATTGGCCTCTAATATTTTTGCTCTACGAAACCTATCCTCAACTTTATCGACAAAGGTACTAAGATCTGCATACTACTCACTATGTGACTCACATTTATCATACCAAATTGTGCTGTGGGGACAATGTTCTAATTTTAATAGAATATTTGCATTACAGAGAAGAGCAATTCGTATCCTAGCAAATTTGGACTACAGGATGGATTGTCGAAATGCTTTTAGGAATCTTTGTATCCTTACACTACCCTTCATCTACATAATGAACGCTTTGATAACAATCTATAATAATATAGAAACTTACAAATTACAGACTGACATTCACCTTTATAATAGTAGGCGGAAAAAAGATATACGTTCAAACTATTATAGCCTAACGTGCTCTCAAATGCTCAGATTTGTTAGCTACAAAATTGTATAATAAGCTAACTCTTGAAACTAGATCGTTAGGGATTAGGCAATTTAAAAACAGAGTTAAATCTTTTTTGTTGAACAAGGCTTTCTACAATTGCCAAGAATTTCTTACATCTGAATTAAACATTTAATCCTCTGTTGACAAATTCTGCTTTTATTGTACTCGTTACTCATGCAAATTTTTTGTTATTTTATTCTATTAAACCACTTTGACGTTTGTAAAATGTTATATTAACATTACTAACAACAATAAATGTAAATAAATAAATAAATAAATAGGGCAAGTAGCAGTATGTTCGTATATAGAATACGATTTAACATCTATATTACTTACTACTTTATTTATTAATTGCATAATTACGCTATTAATGTTTTTCTGTAAATCACTTCAAAGTTTTAGTCGAAGTTTGCTGTTATTTCTTATTTCGAATCTGTATCAGTATCAATTTATAGTCTTGCTAGTATATTCGGGAACTTATTGATACCCCGTTATTCTTGTCAGGCTAGAAAGATTTGTAATCGTATCGTATGTAGCATAGAAAATGCATAAGCAATAATATTGAATAATAAAGCAAACTTCAACTTCCACTATTGCGGAAGCGGTATAAAATGCCAAGATTTAAAATTCTTGTAAATGTACACTGAAATATATTGTTATGGTTTCGATTGAAAAGTAATTTTGTCGAGTTTGTGAATAAATAAAGTGTTGAATTGATTTGTAGAACGAAAATAAAAACGCTAGATAAGGAAAATAAGGTGGTTTTAATAAGAATCTGATATACTTTGAATATGTCTAAAGCCGCGTCCTCACTGGTAAAGTTTTACGTGCGCGTTGAATTAAGAATTCGTCGCAAGAATTTTCGTCGCAAAGTTTTAACTGCCTTGCCACCGAAAATTTGTGTTGTTCGTTGTGCGTGTCTGCTCAGGTTGTTTTGCATGTTTTTTTGTTGTTGACCGAATGACAGAATTATTGTGGTGTCTGAGTTGGTAGACGGATAATAAATATTATTATGGATTTATCCAGGGAAGATATTTTACTACTAATCCAGGAATATCGTAAGCATCGTAAGTTATGGGATCCAAAGGATAAATTTCATTACAACAAGAATAAAACAGCTGATTCTTGGGAAGAAATTGGAAAAGTTATTGATATTGACGGTGCACAAGCAAAACAAAAATATTGAGCTTATTAGGCTCTTATAGAAGGGAAAATCTAAAGGCAAGAAAACCGTTGGAACAGGAAAAGGTAAGTCAAAAATTTTTGTATAGAAAATAAAATACGTATGTACAGGGTGTTCACAAAATTTTTAGCCACCGGTATCTTTTCTACTTTTGGCCTAGAAACAAATAAAATATTTTGTGAATAACTTGTAGAAATAGGTTTTTGTAAATTGAAGAGTATTGTTATTAATGTTTTTTTTAAATTTTTATTCAGGTGCTAAAGAAGTGTACAAATCGGACTGGTATGCATTCAAAAGCTTCGCTTTTCTTAGTGATAAAGACAGACCTAGACAATCTATGAACTCGGAGGATACATATGTAAGTAAAACATCTAGGCTAATTGAGTTTTAAATTTTTATTAATAATAATTACCGCGTAAAGCTGTGAACAGTAAAGTGTTTGATTTTCTGTAAGTAAGATAACTAATATAGGATATAAAGTGATATTACTAAGCATATTCAGTCTGCCATGCAACCGCACCAGCTGCGGTAAAATAATTGGCAAATTCTTCTCTAATGTGTTTTGCATTCATATTTGCTCTACGGGTAGGTTTTTGATCGCCTCAAAATTTTTAGAAGTTGAATTTTGTCTCCAACTACCCTCTACAAACTCTCCATTATGTTCAGAGTCGAATGTTCCAGGCGGCATATAAATATTATTCGAAGTTTTGCTCTTTCTTAAATAATTATGCAGATATAGTATAGCCATTACAACACCTTCAGCGTTTTCGGCTTCCAAAAGTAGCGGCTTTCAGTACTCTAAACACTGATGAAATAATGCCAAAAACATTTTCTATCACCCTTCGTGCACGGCTAAGACGGTAATTAAAAATTCTTTCTTTTGACCCTTTTGAGTGAGTACCAGAATATGGTTTCATAATTGTTTCTGTGAGGGGAAAAGCCTGGTCAGCTAGGAAAACGTAAGATAGTTTTGTTTGCTTTTGAGGTAAACTTTTAGGTAGCGGCATGTTCAAAGTATTGTTTTTAATCTTCCGATACAGCTCAGTGTTTTGAAAAACTCCTCCATCAGAGATGCGACCTTGACAGCCGACATCAACTTAGAGAAAGTTGTAATTTGCTTCAACAAGACCAAATAAGACAATACTAAAAAAAACTTTATAGTTGAAAAAATCACTTCGGCTATTAATGGGCGCTTGAATTCTTATGTGTTTACCGTCCATACTTCCGGCACAGTTAGGAAAATTCCACAGACTCTCAAAATCTTGAGCGATAGGCTGCCATTCCTCAGAGGTAGACGGAATCTAAAAATAGAAAAAATATTATTCCGTGTGTCATATTTTGTCCGCTCTTTATTGCTAAGTACCTAAATGTAGTTAATTAATATTTTCTATTTCAGACTGTCTCGGAAACTGAAAGCGAGATCGTAGAAGAAGAATCTTCTCACAACAATACTGCCGAAGATATTGTTTTTGAAAATTTGGCAGAAACTTCAGCTCAGCAGGGTCATGAAAAATCGTTGCAACAATTTACAAAACCTTCAACTCCTAAAAAAGGGTGAGAGTGCAGAAAACAATAGAAAAAAGAAGATCCACGAATTCAAGAAGCATTTCGGTTTCTACAACAGCCAATAGAAAAAGAAAACCAAGCGACTCTTTTTGGAAAGTACTTGGGGGAAAAATTAAACCTGTTCGATCACAGAACACAGTCACTTTTAACACATAAAATAAATTATTTAATTTTTAAAGCAGAGTTTAATACGTTTCCAAACCAAGCCTTGCCAATCCAGTCGCAATCGCCTACTCCGTCGCCACGTTCTTTATCCACTACTCCGACTTCACCACCTGTTTTTGATAAAAATACAGCCTACTCTGAACCGCTAAATTTACCGCATGATGAATCTGATTCTTTATCTGCGTTTACACAACAATCAGGCAACGTATATTCTTAAACAAAAATAATAGAATTTTCCCACACAGATACTGAGGAATCAATGACTTGTTCAGGATTTCTTGAAAAAAATATTCCACCACAAAAAGTCTGTAAAGATGGCATTTTGGAGGGTCTGAGAGAATTTATGAATCTTTAAATGCGTAGTAATAAAATAAAAATAAATACATAAAAAATTACTTTTGACTTCATTTGACTTACTTTTATATAGTCCTTTAAAACTTCAATTTAAGCACTGCATACGTCTGGAATTATTTCTGCTATTATCTGTTTGGATACCTTGAATATATATTGTAGACTAGAATATGAATCACCCGTTGCCAGGAAGCGTAAAGTAATAGCCAACCTTTCCTTCGCAGTGATAGCTTTTCTTAAGTTTGTATCCTTTTTGAATTTTAGGTCCAATTTTATTTAACAAAATTTCAAAATCTTGCGGAGACATTCTTAGGAAGTTCTTAAAATGGCCGGTGCTTTCATCAAGCGACAATATATTTAGTAACTGGGAACTGCCTTCCAAAGTTCTTTGTTGATATAAATGCTTCATCCAGTATCTTCGTATCTTTTTAGGCTTCTTTTTTCTGATTGAACCACCAAGCAGGCCACTTATAATGATGAACACAGCACATTTTTGTTTCATTATTAAATCGTTATTCATGATGGATGTGTCCACGATTTTCTCAATCAATTTCGTAACAAGGTTATAAAAAAACAGACCGTTAACACCAGCTCCGTACAAAAAAGCGTCCTCACTGCAAACTGTATGCGACACAAATCCTTTGATCGCTCGCTTAAAAACCGACAACCGATGGAGCGTGTGCGTTGTGAGCGTCGAAAATTCGTACGTCCGATTTTTTGCGACGTACACGTCCACATTAGTACAATTTACTCGAGCACGCAAATATTTGCAACGAACAGTTGGTTCTACGCAAATTTTTACCAATGAGGACGCGGCTTAAGAACATGTTTTATTATACGTGCGAGGACTACCAATTTTTAACTCTGTTTATTTCACAATATAACAATATAATAATTGTTTTTCTATAGATATGTACATCTAAGCACATCACAACAATGCAATTAACAGTTGTATCATCATTCTTATACTATTATTTTTGGGTTTAGGACGGTTTGGCACCATAACGGTAAAAAGGTTCAGCGCCAAAATGTCCCAGCGCCAAAACAGTGGAATATAGATCAATATATGGATATAGGTCAAAACGGCATCGCGAAAACGTTCCATTTAATTTTTTTCTATTGTATCATATCGTAAAAATGAACTTCTTATTCTTATATTCAACTCCGACGTCGAATCAAAATGTTGAGTAGATTTATTTATCTACTTATTTTGATTTTCACTCATTTTTTTTAACTTAACGTATGATAAATGTACTAATTAACCTTAAACTAGCATTCAAACAAAAGTTTAATGAAATTATTGCCGCCCTAGCAATTATACTTTTCCTAAATTTTAAAACTCACGAAATTTTATTTTAAAATTAATCTGAAAAGCCCAAAATGAAAAAAGAATTCGTTTCAGAAGACTTTTTAGCAACTCGTACCTTCGAAAACTCGCCGCTTAGCGGTTTCTTTTTGAAACTATACTCGTCTTATAAAATGCGTTTTCTAAAACTAGTTCTTTAATATACTATTTTCTACGCCCACTACCGTATGTAATAGTTGACGTTTAAACGTACAAACATTAAAAGTGAGATTTTTTTGTGCCTGTATACTTTTCAATTATGGCTTTACTTTGATTGGTGAAAAACCAAAGTTGCTAGTAGTACGTAAAATGTGTAAAACGTGCAAGGCTTAAGATCGACTGTCCAATCAGAGTAGAGTATTTTTTTGTAAAATTGTTGGTAATGATTTTTATGTAAATGGGTGTAGTTTTATTTTGGTTGTACTAAATTTGTTGTGCTACGACTGTTATGTTATTTCGAAGTTATATTAGAAGTCTTGTTTATAAATATGTAAAAAACCGAGCTAAAAGTCTTGTGTAAAAGTTATTAGGAGAAAATAATTTACACTGCACGGCAAGACATATGATAAAATGAAGTCTTACCAATTGAATGTACAAATTATTGATATAGAACATTTGAAAAAGTTGCCCTTGTAGAGTTACGATTAATAGCAAATAATCATAACATCTGAGATCAAATGTTCTTCATTGAAAATTCAACTTTAGGGGTTTGTCTGATTTCATATAAATGTTGAATATGTTCTAGCATGTCTATCACCAATTGACAACAAAAAACCTAAAACCGAACAGAAGAGAACCGAGCTTCATATTTCCAGATTTGTTTTTATTTAGATATCTAGAAAACAAAAGTTAGCTTAATTCGGAAGACTTTCATGAAGAAATACTCAATGTTATAGAAAACATTTGCTCCAACGTAATTATTATATTTTATATAAATGTAGAATTGATGTGTGCATTAATAAAACTAGTGCAACATTGTTGATTAGATTTCATACCCATGTTTGGTTCTGTTATAAGTGCACAAGTACAAAAACAGTCCTGGTCCAAAAACTACAAGTGAAAGACATATCTGTTGGATTATAGGTAATCGTTAGATAGATGTAATTTCATATTTTCTTTAAAGAATTTTTTGATAAGTCCATTATTAAGATCTTACAAATATAAACTCTTATGTAGTAGGTACCTGTTTTAAGTTCAAGGTTTTGTAATCAATTTAGAATATTAATCTATCCTC
The DNA here is from genome assembly GCA_030710515.1 of Abscondita cerata. Lineage (NCBI taxonomy): Eukaryota > Metazoa > Arthropoda > Insecta > Coleoptera > Lampyridae > Abscondita > Abscondita cerata. Next base: position 200,499 of record JALBCR010001357.1, on the reverse strand, counting down.
TTTTGAATGTCCATAGATGACGTGTTATGTTAACACAGAATCTGTATGTTTAGTATTTAACCATCGTAATAATTTTCTGTCGCTGACTAAATGCACCACAGTGGTATCAGCACTATAGAAAATGTTGCTTTAACATGTTCAAAGTACGATTCCAAATCATATAAAGCTGCGTCCTCACTGAGTCGACACTGTCGATCGACTTAGTCGATCGATAGTGTCGACTCGGTGTGTACGTGGCAAACGACCATGACAATCGACAAAATAAGTCGATCGACGTGTCGATTTGTTTTCCATCGCCTGTCGGTAAACATCAAAGAGCAGTCGATCGACATTAGTGTGTTGACGTGTTTTCGACGTTTGACATTCGACAAACTGTTTTAACCATCTTGTTGACATCGTAGTATTCGTGTTTTGTGGTATTCGTTAGAAGAAATGGAATGGGAGCAAGATAAAGTCATAGCCTTTATTGAGGCATATAAACTGAAAAAGAATCTATGGGATTCCAAAATGAAAAACTATAAGAACAGAAACTTGAGGCACGATGCCCTGATGGAAATTTCTAATCAATTTAACATGGAGAAGCAAGCTGTAGAACAAAAATTAAAAATCTTCAGAGTCAATTTTCAAGAAAATTCAAAAAAAAAAGGATAGCAAGACATCTGGCACTGGTACCGAGGATGTGTATACAAGTAAATGGTTTGCTTTTGAAAGTTTGAAATTCTTACTGGACAAAAATAAGCCCAGGGAGATGTTGGATTCAGAGCTACAGGTATGTAGATTTTGAGAACTAAAAACTTTATTTTTATTTTTAAATTTATGTTGTCAAACAATACATTTTAACATATTTCGTATTGCCACGGAACTTCTCCTTCGGGTGTCATAAAATAGTCTTTTAAGGTGTTTCTCACTTGCTGGGCATGCAGTGCACTTCGTCTGGGTATTCTGGGTAAATCTGCTAAGCCAGGGTGATTATCATTTCTCCAAGCTCCTGGAATAACGTCTCTTGAATCAGAGCAATCAGAATCGAATGTTCCAGGAGGGTTGTAAATGCTTTTAGATGCACTTTTTCTAAGAAAATTGTGCAAGTAACATCCTGCTAACGTCACCTTGCAAGCGGTTTGGGGTTCCAATAGCAATGGTTTACGAAATATTCTAAATACGTTAGATATTAAGCCAAACACATTTTCTGATATTCTTCGAGCCCTGCTGAGGCGATAATTAAATACTCTTTCGCTAGAACCTTTAGTGTGATTTCCTGCATATGGTTTCATTATATTTTTGACAAAGGAAATGCATCGTCTCCAACAAAAACATATGGGCTTTTTAGTTCACTATTTGGGAGTTGATTTTCTTCAGGTAAATGCATTGTATTGTCCTCTAGAAGCTTATTAAATGTGGTACTACTAAACACGCCACCATCTGAAATGCGCCCTTGGCATCCCACATTAACGTAAATGAAGTTGTAATTTGCGTCAACTACGGCAAACAATACAATACTAAAAATCCCTTGTAATTGAAAAATTCACTGCCACTGTTTATTGGAGCCTGCAACGATATGTGTTTTCCGTCCATAGCTCCGACGCAGTTCGGAAAATTCCAACGATTGTGATAGTCTTCGGCAACGGCTTTCCATTCTGCTTCGTTTTTAGGCATCTGAAATAAAAAAGTAATTTTAATATTTTTAATTTTATTTTTCAATCTTTAAACTAAAAACAGTTACAACAGTAGTAAAATAAAAAATATTTATATTACAGATTTCATCGGTAATGGATGCCGTGGACGATGCCAACGATGTGGATACCACTGATGACCTTGAGAACACGCAACATTGCATTTTAAATGATGAAACCAACACCTCACAAGACTCTACGATGAGTAACTCACAGGCCAATAATGTTGAAAAAGCAAAGGACAATGTTACTCCAAAAAACAGTTCAAGTCTCCAACTCTTGCTCATGTACCATCAAGGAAATGAAGATTCGATGACTCAATGGTCAATGAAGCATACGAAGCAATGAAGCAAACATTAGCTGCAAAAAACCAAAGGATGTGTTCACCATATGTGGCGAAGAAGTGGCTGTGACATTAAGAAACTTGCCTACTACTTATGCTCAAGCTATAGTGCAACACAAAATAAGTACACTTTTGTTTGAAGCAAAATTGGGAAATTATAATTATCCCGTAGCACAACAACCACAGCAGCAGGCTCCTCAGGCTCAGCATCAGCACTATTATCCTCGGTCTCAGCAACAGCACTATTATCCTCTGTCTCAGCAATATTTTTTGCCTCCAGCTAATTCCGGTGGCTTACTAACGATTTTACCGCCGCAACAGTCGCCGGAATCATATTCCTCATGCTCTTCTGGTAATCCCCCAACTCCTGCACTGTCAACTTCTACAATGACTACTGATGAAGATGAAGCTGTGGATAATTTCCTCACCCAGCTGCAAACTCCACGACATCATACGTCACAATAAACATAGATATGCGCGGTACTATTTTCATTTAGGATTTACTTTAAATATTTAGTTTTAGCTTATTTGTACTACTGTTATTTGTTCTTATTTGCTCTTTGTAGTCGTTAAAATTTGATTAAAAAGTAGCTATACTAGGTATTTCTTTTTTATATGTATCTCGTAAATAATAATAAATATTAAGTACTTACCTTTATATATTCTTGTAATACATCAATAAGGGCTTCACACACCTCCAGAACAATTTTAGAAATCACCTGTTTTGAAATTTTGAAAAGATACATTAGTGAATGGTACAAATCTCCAGTTGATAAAAATCGCAACGTTACAGCAAGATGCTCCTTTATGGGAATGGCAGGTCTACAATTGGTATCTTCTTTACAAATTTTTGGCCCGATTTTTGTAATAAATATTCAAATTCACTTTTCGACATTCGAAAAAAAATTCTAAATCCACCATTACACCTGTATTCAAGGCTCAATATGTTGACATCATCTTTCCTTAAATCCTCTATCAAATCGCTAGCATTGTATCTAACTCTACTTCGCAGGCTTGGTCGAACCCAAAATCTTCTTTTACGGGGAAGTTTTCTCTTTTTGGCGATAATAATATATGCGGCACAAGCAACTAATGCGTCATCTTTCGACTGATCGACTAACATTTCTGTCGATCTGGTGTGGACAGATGCAGTTTTGTCGACTTGCTAATCAACAACGTCGATCGACAGAGTCAATCAACAGTGTCGACTCAGTGAGGACGTAGCTTAAAGCGTACCACTAAACTAGAACAAATGTGGTGAATAAAATAGTTAATTGTTGATCGCATTACACATAACATAAGAATATTGCTATTCATTATTTATAAACTGTCATATGGTCGAAAATATGCCTCTATACTAGGTATACATTTTATTTTTTTCAAACATATTTTAGAAAGCGTTTCTTTGAGAATATTTAGCTTTATTGTCAGGTCTAGATAATGCAATATGAATGATATTCTCAATTGATTTTTTAGTTTACCTTATATTAATATACTATTTTTTGGATTTTGATTGTAATAACCAGAAAATTACAAAATTATTTTAATTTGTTAATAGTTATTGACCAACAGAACTGGTGACTCGACGTAACAAGTTGGTTAAATATGAAAAATCGTAACGTATTTCAAAGTAGATGGCTGTTCCATACTGTTATTATGGCTAAAAGCCTTTCTATTTATTTAAACGAGTATCTTTCCAAACAGATGTATAGTTGAGGACAAGATATAGTGAAATCAAATTAAAAATATCTGTTAACACACTAATTATTATCTGATGTAATCCCTACAGGGTAAAAGTACCTATTTGTGAAAATCTTTTATCGGTCACTGTGTCGTTAAGTCCAGAGATGGGTTTTCAAACACACGTTTGATTTTAATATACAAATGAAAGCTTATTGCTATTTTCAAAAATTTTCGTAAATACTTACCTATATTCTAAACAACAAACAAGTGTGAACGCCCAAACCGGATTTAACTCTAAAGTGTAAACATTATACATCTTTTGTTCTGCAGGTAAAACGTGCAGCAAATGATTTCACTATATCTTGTCAGCGACTATACACAATTTACATTTTCGAACGAAAGCTCTTCTTATGCCACATGTCCATATAATTTGGTTCCATTTGAGAGAGGATTTAGTTACGATATCTAGAAATAATGTAATACTGTTCCTAAACAGTTTAAGAATTTCAATTTCTATAGGTTTAAACATCAAATGTGAAACTACTTAAATAAAGAGGCTAAAATGTGAATTTTGTGCAAAAGAAATTTTATAACTAAATTTATACAGGGTGTATCATAAAGAGATTTTATTAAAAGTTTAAGGGAAGTAGTCGAATTCAATTTTAAAAATTTTGGTGGCTAGGTTTGTACATTAACTTCATGTAAAAAATATTAGCTCCTTGTTGGCGCTTGTTGTACCAGAAGTAATCATCAACGTTGTTTTTTTAAATAAAACACTCTGTATATTTTTATATATTCAAATTCAAATTATTTGTGTTTTTTTGAAAAAAAAAAATTAACGTATGAACTACACATTTCAAACCAATGTGACTTGAAGCCGTTTGAGAACTCACAAATTAGATACGTGATTCGTTGGAGGAAAAATTCCTTAGACATAAATTACAACAGTCACACTGCTCTGATCTACAGGGTGTTTAAAATTTGTGTACAATTTTTGAAATGAAGGAAGGTCAAAAAATTATTTTTTCAAATAAAACACCCTACTTTTCATTACACAATTCGAAATAAGAAAAAAAATTAGATTAAATGTATGTGACATCTAATCTTAGCAGAACAATACTATACTGCAATTGCCCTAATAAAATCGATTTTTATCAAATAATTAAGAAGAACATTCGTAATTAAGCTAGGATGTAGTTTGTCAGCAATTACTTATGAGTCAAATTATCATGAACTATTTTAGTTATTCAATGTACCTGCAAACAGGCATTATTATTAAAGTTCTGATTTGTGAAACGGACGTTTTTACATAATGATAAAGTATAGGCAAAGTGGCCCAGAAGATGCAAAATGTGAGAATATTACAAACATGGAAAGTACAACAAATTTAAGTTCATTTATTTTACGAAGCAACCTACATATTCAAATTAAACAACAATCACACAACGACTTGTAATTAATTCTTCAAAAGATGCTCGAATGCGGTATCCTGCATTGCAACTCTAAACATTTCTTAATTCTCCTCAAAAGATTCTGTTAAGTAGCTTTCCATATTTTATTTCCATTTAGAAAATTGAATTTCCTAAGAACTTGACCAATTATGTTTCATTTTTAACTTAATGGCTCTTAATACCGAACTTTAATGATAAATGTTTATTTCTAAGGTAACTACGTTTTTGTTTCGGAAATAATATCGTAATTTTAGTTAGTGTTCCACTTATATTGCAAATATTACGAAAACGATCAAAGATAAGCATAGACAATTTCTTTTATTTATTTGAAAAATCACAGTAATTTTTAACACTACGTATAGCAGATCAGTATGATTGTTTTTATATCCAGAGAATCTTTCCTCCAATGAATCTTCTATGGTTTCGTGTCACACTGGATTGAAAAATGTGGTTCATATGTCAAATTTTTTTTTTTAAAAACATGAATAATTCGAAAACGGCTAAAGGTAGGTCAGAGAAGAATGCATACAGTCAACTTAAAATTGAACGTAGTATTTAAAAATATAAAAATATACACGGTGTTCTATTGAAAAAACAAAGCTTATGTCCAAACCTAGCCACGAAAATTTTTAGAACTGAATTCGGACTACTTCACCATAAACTTCTAATAGGGTCTCGTTATGGTACACCCTATATAAATTAAGTTCTAACATTTCTTTTGCGCAAAATTCACCTCTTAACTGCTTTAAATAATTAGTTACTACCGGAAGCGCTAACAAGCCAACATTTATTTGTCTTTGCACACTTCGTCATGAGTATGATAAACTATCACTCCGGGAAAAGATGCGTCCCTTTATGGAACGACGAAGACAAGAAAGCTCTTGGAAAAAATGGACGCCATAGTCCAGGAAAAATGTGATTTGAATAGGAAATAATTGCGCAAAATAAAAAATCCACATAGGTTTGTAGACGGGTTTTTGCTAAGTTATCGAGTTCCCGATTCTCCCTGAACCTCTGTCCTCCATAATTGCAAAATAGGTTAAATTACTTTGATCGGTTATAACTCGAAATGTTGTGCTCGTGCAAACAATCCAAAATGATCGTTTTCGGGGAATTTTACTCACGAAAAGTCGATATTTTTGAGATATATAAGATCGAACATTTTTTTTATTAGTTTTTGTTAGACAATTTTCTGTGTATTAAAATGAATCGTAGTTTGTTCCGATGCTCAAAAATTAAAAACGACTAGACCAAATTCGATACTTCCTTCTCCGGTTTTGTTCGTAATTGCTACGCAAAGGTTTAGGAATGTAGAAAAGTCGAAAAATTTTCAACAAATAGTATATATTTATTTTTTGTGAATACTCAAAATTAATTCAATTAAAAAATCTTTTTTAGGCAAAACAAAGTTTTCCTGGTCAGCTAGTACTGTTATATGCAGGTAAGTAAACTTTTGACTACGTAAAAGTGCATTGTTTAAAACACGGAACATTTTTTCTCTAATGTCTCAAAAAGTATAAATTTTTTTTAGGTCGGTGATCATGACCAAAGATATAGTTCGCGCAAAAAAATGGAGCAGTTTTTGGTCCATAACTCAAAAAATATTGAGTTAAAGAACCAAAATTGTTGCTCGTAAATAAACACGCAATTTGAGTACGCTAACGTTGCATTCGGACGCTTCTACATGCGGAAAATAGGCGCGTAAGGCAGTTATAAAAAAAATGCTTTTTTGTGATACCATATTTCAAAAACTATCATTCTGAACAATTCTCGGACCGAAATTGTTGCCCGCAAAAACTGCCTAATGTGAAAACGTTAACGTGGTATTCCTACCTCTATTTGCACAGGAATGAGCCGCGGGAGGAATATGTTAAAAATTTTTTCTTCGCAAAACCACAACTCGTGATTCGATTGTGTACAGAAGGTTTGAGTGGTGTATGGAGATGAACAACCAGTTGGTAAAACACCGGTCCGGTTTTCGTAAGGGCAGATCATCGCTAGACAACCTTGAACGATCGTCTGTCGTGGAGAAGTCACGTCGAGAAGATTAAAACCAAATCTATGAAACCTTTATAATTCCTATTACTATTCAAATTAGAATACGGCTCAACGGCACTATTAACCTTAAATCCGTTAAAGGCTGTCCATACTGCAAGCATCAGGTACGCCAATACACCGTTTTTACTTACTCAAGTCCATTCTGTATGCAAAGTTTGGCATACCATCTTCTTACCAAACGCAGATCCATGTTAGCACTATCGTTTAAAGCCAAATTGAGGATATCGGGTAGTGGCAACCTAGTTAGGACGATCTTAGCAAGGGATACCGACCTTTCCACCCACGCCAGGTACACTCCTTGTCATTAAGCGGTCGTATGAAATGTACATCACTGTATCTCGTAAAAGGTGTTGCGCCCCCTAGGTGCAAAAGATGTCAAAATATCATAACCGTAAGCCACATCCTGGTGAAATATCCAAAATTACATCATAAAAATAAAATGTAGAAATGCGTGACATTTTGAAATATGACGCTCTTGGTCCGTCTAATCAGATTTTTAAATGAATGCGATCTTCTAGATGAGATTTTGAGTTGAGTATTAAAAAGCAAATAAAATTTATAAAAAATATTATATTTTAATATATTGTGTAAAAATAAACGTACGTAGTACAGTGCACTTTAACAATCTACTACAAATGAATACCATAACATAATTAAATTGTTGTGTAATCAGAAAATGTAAAGCCAAAACAGCGGCACAAACAAATTGCTATTAAAGCAATTGCTAAAAATATCCAACCTAGAGTTAGTGACCAAAACCCAAACAAATAAACAGTTTTATCACAATATGGTCCTACAGATGCATCATAATTAGCTGGATAAATGCTATAAAACCATACAGACCCTGTAACAAAAATGATTAAATATAAAACAATAAAATCTTAATAATACATTGGAAACTATTTACCCATTATTATCCATACGAATTGAAAGAGGTATATCAGAAACACTAATACTTTAATAAAATAGAAACTAATATACGATTTATGAATTGTAAAATTTCTCCAGTAATCCAAAAGAACCCAAATTTTTTTTTATTAAATGTCAAGTTATTATATGTATTATATTTTACCTGCTACAATAAAGTATAAGGGTATTTTATTTTGTAACGGGCATTCGTCTTTTCGTAATATCCCAAAAACTAACATTGCAATATTCATGCTAAGGGATACAAATATCGTAAATGAGCATTGTGCTAAAAAACCAAAAGGAACGTTTTATCATGCAATTAATTAATGTAATTATGCTTAGTGCAGTAAGCAATTTAAAATTTTTAATCTCTTTTGCTCTTCAAATAAAGTTATTCATTTATTCTTTTTTAAAGTTTTCTTTAATTAATAAATATTTTGATTTTGATTATTGCACTAAGCATTCACCATTTACTTTCTCTATTTTTGGATAAACCAAATACTTAGGTTTCTTAGTTTGAAATTAAGTTAACGCAATCTCTAAAAATTTCTATTTAACAAAGCTTATGCAGCAGACGATAGTTAAGTTTGAGCTTTATACACACATTTTTGCAGGTAGACCATTATTAAAATGGTTACTATTTCTAATTAACCTAAAAACCAAACTTTAAAATACAAATTTGTTATTTATTTATTTAATCGTATGGTACATTTTAAATATTGTATTGTAATGTAAGTGTTATGTATGGCGCCCCAGAAGATCAGTATAAAACTGTACAGTGTAGTGACGAAACCGTGTGCAATTGTGGATTGGTTCGTCTTGGCAAAGCATTTACTTCAAGATTTAGGAAAACCACTAAAACCTAAACATGCCAACCCTTACCCACATGTAATGATATTAAATAAGCGTGTACATTTTTTCCTAATTATCCGGGAGGGTCTTGGTGACCAGGTCCGAAAACCAAAGTGGTGATTCTCAGAAACAACATGTTATTCTTGTTGACCATGGAGTACTGTAAGGTACTGATCACCTTCCATATTTTATATTTGCACCAAAAACCTCTAACAAACACACACGAAAAAAAAGACTCTAAAGAAAATTGACGTACGGTTTGACGATTTTTGTTATTGACAATTTCTTAGTCTAAAAGTTGATAGTTTCCAAAATTGAAAGCGTCAAAGTTATTGTTATTTATTAGTTTTTCTTGGATAATTTTTTGTGTATTAAAATGGATCGTGGTTTGTTCCGATGCTCAAAAATTAAAAACGACTAGGCCAAATCTAGTTCTCTTTGTAATTGCTACGCAAGGATTTAAGAAATTTACATTTACAAATCTTGGGTAGAACTGTGAATACTCGAAATTAATTGAATTAAAAAATCTATTTTGGGCAAAACAAACTTTTCCGGGTCAGCTAGTACTGTTATATGTCAGGTAAGTAAACTGTTGACTACGTAAAAGTGAATTATTTAAAACACCGAACATTTTTTCTCTAATGCCTCAAAAAATATCAACCTTTTTTAGGTCGGTGATCATGACTAAAGATATAGTGCACGCAAAAATGGAACAGTTTTTGGTCTACTACTCGAACAATATCGACTTAAAAGACTAAAATTGTTGTCCGTAAATATACACGCAATTTGAATACGCCAACGTTATATTCGACGCGGGAAATGGCCGCGAAAGGCAATTATAAAAAAAATTGCTTTTTTGTGGAACCATATCTTGAAAACTATCGTTTTTAGCAATGCGCGGGATAAGACCGTAATCGTTGTTCGCAAAAACCGCCCAATCTGAAAGCGTGGTAGTCCTACGTCTATTCGCACAAAAATTAGGCGCGAAAGGAAAATATTAAAAAAATTTCCCTTCACGAAGCAACAACTCAAAATTTGATTGTGAACAGAAAGCTCGTGTGGTGTATGGAAATTAACAACCAGTTTGTAAAACACCAGTCCGGTTTTCGTGCTGGCAGATCATCGCTGGACAACCTGAAACGATCGCCTATCATGGAAAAGTCACGTCGAGAAGATCAAAACCAAATCATGAAGGCGTTAAATTTCATCAAATGTCTCTCGCACACTAATGGTGCGCTTGCAGGAATCAACTTTCCAACCTTTATCCTATTATTCCTATTGCTATTCAAATTAGATTACAGCTCGGCAGCACTACCAACCTCAAATTCGTTAAACGATGTCCATAATGCAAACATCAGAACATTTTAAAATATGACGCGCTTGTCCGTCTGATCAGATTTTTAAATGAATGCGATCTTCTAGATGAAATTTTGAGATGCGTATTCAAAAGCAAATAAAACTTATAAAAAATATTATATTTTAATATATTGTGTAAAAATATACGTACGTAGTACAGTACACTTTAACAATCTACTACAAATGAATATCATAACATAATTAATTTGTTGTGTTATTAGAAAATTTAAAGCCGAAACAGCTCAACAAGCCAATTGCTATTAAACCCATTGCTAAAAATATCCAACCTAGAGTTATTGACCAAAACCCAAACAAATAAACAGTTTTATCACAATATGGTCCTACAGATGCATCATAATTAGGTGGATAAATGCTATAAAACCATACAGACCCTGTAACAAAATGATTAAATTTAAAACAATAAAATCTTAATGATATATTGAAAACTATTTACCGATTATTATCCATACGAAACCAAATAGGTAGTCTATCAGAGACACTAATAAACCAATAAGATAGAAATCCAGTATACGATTTATGAATTGTAAGAATATCTCCAGTAAACCAAAAGAACCTGATTTTTTTTTAATAAATGTCAAGTTATTATATGTACTATATTTTACCTCCTACAATAAAATATAAAGGTATTTTATTTTGTAACGGGCATTCGTCTTTTCGTAATACTCCAAAAACTATCAGTGCAATATTCACGCAAAGGGCTGCAAATATCTTAAATGAGCATTGTGCTAAAACAAAAGGAACGTTTTATCATGCAATTAATTAAAGTAATTATGCTTTATGTGCATTAATCAATTTAAAATTCTTAATCTCTTTTGCTCTTCAAATTAAGTTTTTTTTCCACTACTAGCTGTGAAGTGTACAAATATTGCGTCTCCTAGCCAACTGAACAAATGAACAAATTCAATTTTTTTTTAAATCCAAGAATAGTTGTTTAACAAAAACGAATGCAACATAATTTTGTATATCCAGGAGTTTATCTTTAACGTATTTTCTGCTTAAAATCACCTAACACGACAAAATTATTTGAATAAAATAATGCCATTAGTTTAAAATTCTTGTAAGCGCAAATCCATAACCTGAATTTATTTATTTATTAAATATGACGGCAGAATCAGTTTTTTCAGGTTTCCCAAAGAAGATTTAACCAGGCTAGTTAAGTTACATGAAGAATTTTAAGTAAATTACAAATATTTTGTTGTAGGTGTTTTGAATGGTTAACAGAATGTGGAAAGTCCGACCTGTCGATTATAAAAACTTAACAAGTATGTGGCGAACACTTGCCATTCCTAAATGAATTACAAGTGTCAATTTCTGAAACCTAATATTCAAATGATGCAAGATATATTGGAAAAGCAATAAATGCAATTTTTAGATGTTTTATACAAGTGTTTTCAGAATCGATGTAAATAAATGCCCGTTAACATCTCTAGCTATACCCAAACTACTCAAGCTTGCAACTCAAATACTCCTAGCAAAAGAAAATTACGGAGGAACCTTCTTAAATTGCAATGCGAGAAGAAAGCACTTCAATTGAAATTAACATTACCAAACAAAGGCACAACGACTGCAGAGTTTAAACAATTATGTGATAATTTTCTTCCCGATAGCAGAGCACAAATTGTAAAGTCCAAGTTAACTTAAAAAATAAACCACTAAGAAGTAGGAGATACACAGAGGAATATAAACATTTTTTACCAAAATTATATTTTACGAGCCCCAAAATGTTAATTTTAAAGTAGGTTTTAAATATTTTGCCAGCTCAAAGTGCTACGTGATCATTGCTAGAGTTATAAAAAATTTAAACAATCCTTTTGCTACATCTTTACAAATACGATATGCAAAGGTGACAAATTGAAGTCGACAGTATTAAACTGCATAGAAAAGCTACAACTACAATGGGGTGCCAATATTAGAGAAGGAGTAACTTATCAAGGTTCTAATTTTCGAAACTTAATTAAAAATTAGATGTATCACCAGAAAAACCATACCTTCTTGTAAACGATAAGAAAATCTATTGTTTCTTCAATGTCTTCTATTTAATGAATTTAGTGCGAACTTGATTAAATACGATATAATCTTTAATAACAAAAAAACATCTTCGAAAGACATTAAAAATTTCTACAAGTCAAACAAATCTAAACCGCTGCAATTGGCTCCTAAATCAACTAATTTACATATTACTCCAAATAATTTTCAGAAAATGAGGGTGAAATATGCCACACAAGTGTTTAGTCAATCAGTTGCAGTTGATTTATTTGCATTCCTGTGCTGCTTGATTTTTACAAGAAAAATGTTTATTTTTTATTTTTGGCTTAAATTTGGCTAGTAGTAAAAAAATAGTATATACATCATGGTTGTGAAGTCCATTATTGCTTACGCACCTTATTTCGCTCGGGGCTGCGGCACCTCGCGAAATAAACAGGTGCTAAAACAATAATGACAGACTTCACAACCTTGGTGTATAATATACTACTATTTGTCCTCTTTTAAAGTTTCCTTTTTAATAAATATTTTTATATTGATTATCATTTACTTTCTCTATTTTTTTGGATAAACCAAATGCTTAGGTTCCTTAGTTTGAAATTAATTTAACGCAATCTCTGAAAATTTCTATTTAACAAATCTTATGCAGAAGACGATAGTTAAGTTTGACGTTTTATACACACATTTTTTTAGGCAGACCATTATTCAAATGGTTACTATTTCTAATTAACTTAAAACCAAACTTTGAAATACAAATTTGCTATTGACAATTTTCCAGCACAAAAACAGAGACGGTAGGCCATTGAAAGATTTTTTAATCTCTAAATAAAATTAGGTTGACATTATGTTGTAATACCAATTGTAACATGTAAAAATCTCAAATACGATTGTCACTTAAGGCCATCTCCTACAGAAATGAATGTTAACAACAAGTCCATTTAAAAGCATTGAATAGTTTCAGTGCGCTTTATCACGGGAACTACTGCACCTAGAGAGACAGTTTTTTGATGTAAATATTTATTTTTTAAGCTTTAAACCCGTTAGTAATTTTTATGACTGTTTAAATTGGTTTACTCCAATTTTTATATTTGATATCGCTTCTATTGTTAAACGGTTCGACCGTTCCATGGAGTCTACCCTAGTCCACATCGTTACCGGTTGTTCCACGAGAAGGGGTGAATCACTGCTACCTGCAGTAAAAAGTAATATTTATGCATTTGGAGTGTAGTTTTATGAAATTATATCTTTGAAGAAAAGAAACAAAACAACGTATTTGTTTCTACAATTGCTCAAAAACCCGTGTTTAGACATTCTACCTACCACGTAGTAAGAATTACAAATTTTATCAAAAATGTGCCAACAGTTGCTACCTGTAAAAACAAAACAGCTATTTTCGTACCTTAACGCAAAAGTGCGACACACTTGCAATGAATTTGGCTAATACGAAATACTGTGCTAGAGTTACCAGTTGTATGTTAGACTACAGCTGGAATCAGGCAGTGACTTTGTTCATATTTTTTTATTAGTATTTATTTTATATAGAAAAGTGTTGTTCACACAATGGGGCGAGGGTATGATAGGAAAGATGGAAGACGTCGTCCTTCTAGACGACCGAAAAAATGTAAAAGAGGCAGGCATATGAAGAAAACCGTCCTAAATAACAAGTATTTATTACAATTGCAATGTCTGTCTACAATGTTCCTCTCTATACACCAAGTTCAAACTTGGTGCATTTCGATTATTTATAATGAAAGTTGTGCATATCACTCTGAGCTGCACATTTTAAAATTCTTTTCGTTTATACAGGGTGTTCCCTAAAAACGCGACATACCAATCTGATGTTCTTTTAAATAGAACTCACTATTTTTTTTTCAAATTTGAATTCCATGGGAATTCTAACGTGACTTTATAAATCATACATAGTGCCTAAAATGGAGGGTTCTCGCGTTATTTTACTTTTTCCGGAAAAAATTGACCTTCCGAAAAAATTAAATTAAATAACTTAGCAAGGCCTTAGACAGTACAGAAAATCTTTGTTTTCAGAGATGAGTCTTCTTGAAGAAGAAATAATTGAGATCCCACCATTGCCTGAACTGAACATTGAACAAGAGTCCAACAGAAAGGCAATTCCTGTGCCCAGTAGTCGGCGATTAGTTGATTTGTGTTCGTTTGTTGAGAAAAATTCGGGAAGCAGAAAGACATAGTATGGAATGTTCGTTTGGAGGTAGTTTAATATTAGTAAGTTTTAAAAATAAGGGATTATGTTCAAGTTTAAAATTTGAGTGCTTCAAATTAATGTGTACAAAAACAATTACTTTGACTACTGTGGAAAATACAACTGAAGTAAAAAGGAACGTAGTTCAAGGCTGTATTAGTACTGGTGTGGGTTATTATCAAGCAGAAGAGCTTTTTAGTGTACTAGATATACCTTTTATGGCAAATGGTACATATCAAAAATATGAAAAATCAGTTGGCGAAAACATGAAAAGGCTGGAACAACAAAGCATGTTAAATGCAATCTCCGAAGAAAAATCTGAAGCAGTTGGCAACCGTCATGTCACAGAAGAGGGACACTGCAAAATAACAGTCATAATTGATGGGGGGTGGTCCAAACGGAGCTATGGCCATGCCTATAACGCAAACAGAGGAGTTGCTGTAATAATAGGCGACCATACAAAAAAAAGGTTTGTTTGCTGGAGTAAGAAACAAGTTTTGTGTCACATGCA
This sequence comes from Abscondita cerata, assembly GCA_030710515.1. Lineage (NCBI taxonomy): Eukaryota > Metazoa > Arthropoda > Insecta > Coleoptera > Lampyridae > Abscondita > Abscondita cerata. The sequence goes on along the minus strand of JALBCR010001357.1, from coordinate 185,447 downwards.
GGCTTCAGCAAAATGAGAAAAATGAGAATGTGAAACACAATTGCAATTGCAGTTGGAGAGGAACATCTACTGCAATGGAAGCGGATATCACAGTGGAAGGCTTGCTTGAGCCTTTATGAACACCACAATATAATGTGTACAAAAATAATCGGAGATGGTGACTTATCAGTGATGAAGAGAATTCGAAACGCATTCCATATGCAACATCGACTGGCATTTCAAAAATTGAATGCACTAACCATTTGGTTAAAAATCTACACAAAAATGTATGCGCTATTTCAGAAAATACAAAAGCGTTTTCTTTTAAAAAAAAGTAAGATAAGCAAGTTTGTTGACGAAATTAGAGAGGTTATAAATTCCCACGCCTTACTTTTGCAAACTGATCCCATAAACAGTGTAGATACTGTGCAATCTCTCAAAAACTCAATCCGCAATATCCATTTTCATGTCTTTTATGAACATAGTCATTGTAATGGAAAGTCGTATATTGAAACTTTAAAATGCGCTGGAGTTTGAGGAGCTATTGGTGAAGCACTTATACATATGTGTTGCTTAAGTGACTCTCTTATTTTACAAAAAACAAGCAATGCTGCTGAGAATTTTATGAGTCTGGTAGCAAAAACGACTGGTGGAAAGCGCGTTGATTTTAGTAAAGGACAAGGATATTCTAGGCGCGTATCCGCAGCAATACTTGCACATTCTTTTCCTGGACATACATTTCATTATCAACTGAAAGAACATCCTAAATCTCCTGTAAAACGATTAATCGTAAAAAGAAAAAGAAAAATTACAAAAAACAGGGAAAGAACTGTTCGTAGAAAATTATTTACATCACGTAAGCTAGCCTCATCAACAACTACTAAGTCAAATAGTAACAACTGTGACTTACATTATGGTGCATATGATGTTAACGAACAAGTTCTCCACGAACTATCCCAAGAATTCTACACGTCCAAGGTATGTGTTACAAAGACTAAGGCAATTGAGATTGAAGAAAACACTAGAGGACAGTGCAACAATTTGTGGCATCAACAACGAAGAATTCGTCTAACTGCCTCACGCATAAAAGCAGTTGCTTTAGTGGCTTCGCTCTTGTATCCCCCTACAATTATTAATAGTGCTGTTAAGTGGGGCACGGTGAACGAAGATGTTGCAAAACGCCAGTACGAACAAAAATAATATTTCTGTTAAACAGTGTGGCCTTTTTATTGATGTCGAACATCCATTATTGGCTGCAACTCCTGTTGGATTTTTGAAGACGTCAGATGGGAACAAATATATAATAGAAATTAAATGTCCATATGCTGCCAGAACATGCCAATCTATTTCTGTTGCCTGCACAACAATATCCTCTTTTACGTTAAGAAAACATGTGAATGGAGACATTTTCCTTCCAAAAACGCATGCGTACTTTTTCCAAATACAACTTCAGCTACATTGTAGAGATCTACAAAGATACGACTTCATTGTATATATTTCGAATGATATTATTATACTGACAATATATCGTGATGTGAGTTTTATAGACAATTTATTGCCAAAATTAAAACAATTTTATACGGAATGTGTTCTTTCTGAACTTGTGGACTCTAGAGCTAATCGTGGTTTGCCGTTACGAGAGCCTTCAAGCATTTTGGACGCAAGAGCAGGATTGTTAGCAACTAAATCCCATTACATTGTAAATATTGTAAATATATGTAGATACTTACACATAAGTAAGAAGAAGCTATAGGATCAATGAGCGTATAAACGCATTTTTCTGTAAATGTGTATAATAACGATCACGGTTCGACTAAAACAACCCCGTTGGAATTTTTTAAATTGCACTGTAAATATGGAGTTCTGCGGTAAACGCTTGTTTCTAATTTTATTCGTGTTGTGAATAGCAGTTTGAATACATTGTTCTTGTAACCATTTTATTCATCTTCATTTTAATAAATAGAAATTAGCATTTTACTAACAGAAATTGGAAAAATGATTTTTTTCAATAAATATTGGTTACACATTTATGAGAAAAAGACCATTATTCTTGTAAAGATTATATCTAATAGAACATTGTTTTAATTAATTTTTTTAATGCTTATAAGCTCATTATTAGTTATTAGATTATTGAACGTGTTCATTTACAAATAAATGCATAAATTTATATAAATATTTATAATATAAAGTAGAAAGATGTTACTTATTACTATGCAGGTACCTGAAACAGTGATTCACCCCTTCTCGAGGAACAACCGATAATGATGCGGACTCGGGTAGACTCCATGCTGTGAACGGTCGAACCGTTTAACAATAGAAGCGATATCAAATATAAAAATTGGAGTAAACCAATTTAGACAGTCATAAAAATTACTAACGGGTTTAAAGCTTAAAAAAATAAATATTTACACCAAAAAACTGCCTCTCTAGGTGCAGTAGTTCCCGTGATAAAGCGCTCCGAAACTATTCAATGCTTTTAAATGGACTTGTTGTTAACATTCATTTCTGTAGGAGATGGCCTTAACCTTTTAACCTTAACCCCACCGTTGCACAGAAATAAAATAAAGTTAAATTGAGTCCAAAATGGAAGACCCGCGTGAGCAATCCTTGTGGTGGTTTAATAATAAACAATAAGTAACAAGTCAACATGGGAAACGGATTAATAATGTTGTTTTGTAACAATACTCAGTGATTGAGGAACTAGTTGTTGTAGTTCCATTTGGCCGTTGAGTGTTGGAGAGTCTGGAGATAATTTCAAATAATTTCAATAAAGTTATTTGAAATCTACCTTGATAAATGTTTAAATGTATAAAGTAATTTAAGACTGTCAAAGTTATTAAAGTTAAATAATTATTCACCCAAAAACAACAAAAACCCAAAAAAAACGTCATGTAAAAAGTAAACGAATGAAAAACTTCCAAAATACAAGCAAAACGTAAAGACACATTACTTTACTAACGAGTGAAGATATTATTTCTATATTTTATTAAGATTTGGAATAAAATATTTCGTGATAGTTAATATCGGTGTATAACATTTTATAAAATTAAAATTTTTTTGAATTTTTATACCGTACAAATTCCGTCATTATTTGTGTTTATATAAATTATTAAGGATAGCCATAGAGATATTTCTCTGCCTTTATCTATTTCAAATTTGGAAATTATTATTATGAATTTTATTTTTTATAATTAGATAAATTGATGACGGAAGTATAAAATAGTGTAGGGTTATTGTTACATCAGAATGAAATATCTATAGCAGTTAGTTAGCACCAATACCGTATGGTCAGTATCAATTTGACTCAAACATTAGATAACATAAATGTAACTGCACAAAATACATGTTGATTAACAACCCAATTAATAATTTTATGTAACTTATTTAGAAGTATTTTGTATTCTTAATCCAGTAATTAAGATACAAATATCAGAATATTTTAGCAAGAAATAAGTACGACTAGTATTAAATTATTTTAGATTAAAAATGGTTGGGTAAATTTAAGTATAAGCACCAAGAAAGTTGGTAGATAGTACATTTTTGTAGTTTTTCAAGCATTTAAATAGGTACATTGAATTACGCATAAAAAAATAAAGTTCTTATTTTCTACTCTTTCCGTTTTCGTGTTTTTTGTGTTTTAATTAAATTAAAATGAGCTGTTCGTAAAAACCCTATTAACACAAACAGTTCTGACCCTTACGTATTGTTAAATAAAAAGTGGTCACTTCCCTAAGGGGTATTAAAGTTTACAAAGATCAGCACTTTCGCCGTGAAAAGAAAATTTTAACTATATTCAGAAGTTTTCAGAATCGCTACTAGTAAGCGCCGCCCTATAACGAAAAGTTTTTTATCATACGCTATAGCTAAATTAAGGCTTAAGCAAAATTCTATTTTAGAGAAAGAAAACTTTCAGAATAAAATTTATATAAACAAAATAATGTATATGTTGCTACAAACTTTGAAATCTTATACAGAAGAATTTATCCTTGGCTTTGAATTTAAACTCTTCAAACATATTAAGAAAATTAAATAAGATAAATTATTTTAAAGTATTACAAAATAAATAAAGTTTATAAAAATATTATATTTTATATGTTGTATAAAAATATATGTATATAGTATAGTGCTCGTTAACAAACTATTACAGATCAATATCAGGATAATATTATTCGATTGTTAATTAGAAGATCGAAAGCCAAAACAGCAGCAGAAGCAAATTACTACAAAAGTAATGGCTAAAAATATCCATTGGAGAGTTAGTAACCCAAAACCGAGCAAATAAACTGTTTTATCACAATATGGTCCTAAAGATGGATTATAATTAGGTGGATAAATGCTGTAAATCCAGACAGACCCTGCAACAAAATGATTAAATTTCAAACAATCCAATCTTAGTAATAATTACCTAGTATTATCCATACGAATTCAAAGAGGTATAACAGAGACACTAATACATCAATAAAATAGAAATCCAGTTTTCGGTTTATGAATGGTAATAGTTTCGACAGTAATCCAACAGAGCCTGAATTTTTTTGTTAAATGTCAAGTTATTAGATGTATTATATTTTACCTGCTACAATAAAATACAAAGGTATTTTATTTTGTAAAGGACATTCGTCTTTTCGTAATATCCCAAGAACTAACATGGCAACATTCAAGCAAAGGAATGCCACTAACGAAATCGAGCATATTGCTGAAAAAAGAAACTATATGTAGTATTAAATACAAATACAACGTTTGATCTTGCATGCTTAGTGCAGTAATCAACTTATAGGATTCTTTTAATTTTAATTTCAATTTTTTAATTTTCATTCTCACTTTAAATAAGGTATTTATTTTCTGTTGATTAAAATGTACTTTTAATTTGATTATTGCACTAAGCTTTCATTATATACTTATGTAACTTCCTCTAGTTTATTTGCTAAACAAATGATAAGTTTCTGTATTTTTATAAATTATAAAATAAGTTAAAATTTTAATTAAACTTAAACCAAGCTTTAAAATACAAATTTGGTAAGAAACAAATATTGCAGGTTAACATGTTAGATTCTAACAAGTAAAACCTCAATAACAATACTGTCATTTAATATTTAATATATGCTACCAACTGAAAATGTCAAAACCACTAGCCTTTTTAAGGTAACTGAAGCTAGCAGAATACACTGCGAAACATCGAACGGTAATATTATAAATTACATCGGCGGTCAAAGTCATCTTCAATAGTATATTGAAGTACGCGATAAAAGGTTACACTACAAATTTGAAATTCTGTATTCAAAAATTTCAAATCAATACAATTTCAGTCTGATATGATTTTCGATACCTCTATGCAATTATATGGAACAAGATTCGTAATTCAAGAATAGGTAATTAACCATAACATAAGTTGCGAAAGATTGCTCTAATGTAATTTAACTGTAATTATTACACCAGTACAGGGGTCTACCACCGACTTTGGTTACTTTTCTCACCGGTGAGTTTTGTCACCAAAATGACCTCATTTCAGTGAGAAGTCGGAAAACGGTACTATTGACTGAAGTGACTTTTGTCACCGGTGACAAAACTCGATCGAAAACGAGTGAGTTTTCTCGAGCGCTTTATTTTAAGTGAGATTTTACATTTTAAGTAAATTAAATCAAAATAAGAGATTAAGGAGGACTGAAAGTAACAATTTAATAACATAATTAATTCAAAACAGTTAATTGTGCTTCATGAAACTCATTAGTTTTGTGAAAAATAAGAAAAACTTGTACAGACAATGGATAATCTAATGATGTTGAATTGAATTCACAATTTAGAAGATGAAGAAGAACGACATCCTCGTGATCCTAGTGAGGCGCGAGGACACCTTGCAGGAATTGCCAGACAATCAGGTTATTAAACTGTTTCGGGTGTCCAAAAACTTATTTAATTTGATTGTGGATCTTGTTGAACTTTATATGCGTCCAAAAAGAAGACCCAGTGATTTGTCCATTCGTACTCGAGTAACTAATAACTTGTTTTTAATTTATGTGTACAAAATTTTTGGTTTTAGCAGCACTGCGTTTTTTTGTAAATATTTTGTGAGTTTAGCATATGATACTTTTGCAGTTTTTTTTAATAATTTTTTTGGTGGGATTTTTAATGTTCGAGGAGATAAACGTGGAGATCTTCGTATAGCAAACTCTGTTGGTGAATAGACGGTTTTGGTTGAACCACAGGAACTGGGCATTGGAGATGGAGGATTGTTAAAGGAACATGAAGGACCCACAAACGTTACTTGTGGGGTGGGTATTTGCAACCTTTGTATTGTAGCTGGTGACAATATTGCTGCAATATTTTCTTCAACCTTGGTCAAGGGTTGAAAATTACCCAACTCACCACCCGTTTTATTTGCTTTTGTTTTTCAGTATTTTTCATTTTTATTTTTACTTTTAAACCGACCGACAGCTTGAATTTAAAACCAACTGACGTTTTCATGACACTGCTACTAAGCAACAAGCACAAAGGTGCAATGTTGTCAGATCTAACTCGTGACAAAATCCACCGGTGAGTTTTGTCATTTCTAAAAATGAGTGAGAAATTTCACGTGACTTTTCTCACCCGATGACAAAACTCACCGAAGTCGGTGGTAGATCCCCAGTATGCTTTAACATTAATTTAAACTACATTTTTAAATGTTTATATTGATAACTCATCCCTTAGAGGTGGTTTTTTAAACCGTGTCTTAAAAGAAAAAAAATGCAACCAATTGAATTGAAATGACTGTGATATACAAGAATAAAATTTAAATGTGATATTTACTGATTTAAAATGTTTTGTTGAGAAACCTAAAACACCCTATATAACTGATCAAGTCACAAAACTACAACATTAGGAACTCTCATCAAACAAATTAATTAAACTTTCAAAATGAACCCGAACAATGAAATTGTGGTCGTTTTAAAAACTCAGCACGACAACTGATAAACATAATGCACTAAGATCAGTAATTAAATCAGTTCTCAAAAAAAAAAAATTATTGAAACATTTACAAGTCTGCAGGGTAACAGTGACGACTACAGTCAAGTTAAGGGCATCATTTTCTTCAACCGTTTTCCCATTATGCAGGACTTTAATGAAAATGTTCATGCCAGAACTATTTTCTACTTTGGAACTGGAATTGGAACCAATTAAATTCACACTACAACTCCGCACTCTTCTTTTCGTCTCTCCGTTTCGTGTGTGCTACACAACCTAACCTACACATTGCAGAAGTGTTTAGCATCTTACAAATCTAAATTTCGTCTAAATCAAATAGATCAAATTTTCCTGAACCATTACCAAAACTGTATTTGAACCACTGTCCAAGGATAAACAATCAAATTAGAAAATTAATTTTTGGAGTATGTTTACTATTAAGTACCATATAAGAAACCGACCAGACCGACCTTATACAACATAAAACTTTAAACCTGCAGTACCTTGTATCAGTGTATTATTAATGACGCATGATCTGTTTTTTCGTACTGGCAAAACCATCAAATGTAAAACATCCCTTAGAGATGATTCACGGATCATATGCAACAAACTAATGCGGCACCACGTCAACCACAGAACTTCGTACACAAAAAAACACTCACTCAGATGACAAATCGGTTTGACCACACCGGAACAACACACACACATACGAAGCAATCGAATGTGTCAGACTTTAATTTCAAAGTCTGAACTATGAGAACATGAAAATTTCTACTCTACAACTTAAGCTTGTTGCTCGTACACCTTGACAGAGGAAAGTCTCCCTGTCCTCTTCCAACAACCACTAATAAAGCGCCCAACACCAGTTTTGTGAACACTCATTGTACATAAAGCATTTAATGTAGTGGAAGTTCTATTGGGTAACTTTTCATAAGTTTTATACAATTAGCCAAATTAACACCGTAATAAGTAATGTATATACGAAGTAATCATAACGTAAGGGGTATACTTTAAGTTTTTGTAAAAGTTTATGAAATCGAGCCAGCAGCAAAAAGTAAGTGGAATATAGTCGCTTCAATAATTGGATTTTACTGTATATATGGAAAAAGAAAATAGTTGTTTTGGCAACCATTGAAACAAGTGCCAAACAAAATTATCGTAGTTTAGAAAATTATTCTCAAATTAAAACTTGCACAAAAGAAAATTTAAACAACTTTAAACATTAATAACATGGATCTACAAATAAGAATTTGATTAGCCAATTTGGAAGAACAGAGTTTGTAACTGTTTAACCAAAATGTTGAAAAACACCGTGTACAATCTGGAGGAAAGATTAGTGATTTTGCAACAAATTGAAGGACATATATCGAATATTTGCGGTAACTAGAAGTAAACATAAGAAATTTCATTATTTAAGCAATTAAATTTTGTTTCCTTTTAGCAATGTATTTTTCTGGTTTTTTTTTAATATGTCTTAGATATTCTTGGAGTCTTATTTTGCAATTTCTACATGTTTTGGCTATACAATATTTATCACAAGAACAACAAAAATATATATTTAATTTAGCAATAAAACCCAGCACTTATCCTACTGAATGAAAACTAGGTCGAGTATTTCCTACTCATACATCTCGAAATCAAAGTTATTTTATTAATTACAGGCCAGTGACAATTCTTTCTATTGTAACATTTGAGACTTCCACGGACCCAACTTTAATCGCGATTCCGGTTTCAAAATTTCACCTTTGTGGATTTCTATCGTTAACCCCGCCCTCTCTCCTATTTCGAACCAATCGGCGCCAAACTTAACGACCGGTGACGTTCCACTTCTATATAATACTCAGGCGGCTATTAGTCTAGAATCCGGGTTGCTTGACAAGTGATTACCTGAGTTTTAATAGTGTCTCTTGAGAATTGAAACTTCAACTCTTGTTTGTTTGTTTTAAGTGCGTCGCCCTGATAAATACTCTGGCGAAACGTTGGCAACTACCATTTCGTCGCGATCCAATCCCGGAAGACGTTTTTGTTTTAACAATTTTTTCTAATTTTAGTACAATATTTGAGAGTATTCTATACCAAACAATTTATTTCAATATTCAAAGTTTATTGTTCTAACATCACTGTTTTATGGAACCACAACCAACTTGTGCTATTTTATTCACTATATCGCAACAGCATTAGATCAAGTTGATGTGATATATACTGACTTTGTAAAGTCTTTGAATTTTGTGCTCTCATGTTCACTCATTCTACTTTGGTTATCATATCTTCAGAACTATCTTTTGAAAATTAATTGTCGCGGATGCAATACAACTTCTTTTCAGGCTACTTCTGGTATCTATCAAGAATCAAACCGGAGGCCACTACTGTTTTTAGTATTTATTAATAATATCAAAGATACAATAAAATTAGAACGATTATTAGTTTTCTTTTTAGTTCTGTATTTAGTTTAAAAATACAGAATATATCATCAACATATCGTTTGAGTATTAAATACAACATTTTCAAAAATCAAAGTATTTTCTAGGGTATTTAATGCTAAGTTTCCTGAAAATTAGATAAATTTAATCATAGATTAAATACAAGTATCTCAAAATTAAGTATTGTTTGTAATCTACGATTAAATTTTATCGATCTTGGTGAAACTAGCGCTAATAAAAAAAATCAAGTAAATTAATAATATTAGTCTAATGCATAAGTAACACTGATTTTTTCTTAATTGTTGAAATTAAATTGAAATTCATACTTTAATATCTACTGACAGTTGGATTAAGTTAATAATAAAAAACGATTTTAAACTTAACAATACTGGCCAATACTATTTATTAAACGCATAAAAATTGTAGATATATGTGGAGCGACTAGTTTCAGCTTAAAAATAATTGTTTTAATAAAACATAAGCCATTTTTAACTCTAAAAATGTACAATTTTGTATTAGTTTGAAATATAAAAGATTAGATTGTAATATAGGTACTTTTCTTGACAATAAACAAAAAGATAATTTAAATCAATTTGAACACAAGAAACGATTTGTAAGTAAAGATAAATTTTAAATTATAACTTTTCCAACTAAAACCATTCACCAAATCAGGTATTTCAATTTTTGTGTTCGTGAAGGCCCATTACAACGGAATAATTTTGTGAACATATAATTTTGGTTTTCAGGAAATTATGAATAAAATAAATGAATTCCGTGATGACCCATATTGAAAGGTATGTACAGGTAACTTAATCGTACTAGCTGATTTGGTAGAAAAGAAAAAAATTAGCCATTACTATTAAGAATTACCTGGGCATGCCTTATAACTGAAAATTATCAAGCTTCAAGGCAACGTTTTGCAACTCAGTATGGTTGCTGTATTAGGCCTTAATCAAGCAATTTTGATAAGTTGTGCAGCATTTTTGGTACATAATTTTTATTATAAATAATTAAGTACTAAATAAAATAACACACTTACTTACTTAGTAAACAAAAATTACCGCAATCGGTATCAAACCCGGATTTTTGGCGTAAATCATTATAAATTTTTATTAAAATACGCTTAAACAATTACATTATCTCATAAATCTGTTCTCATTTATCTATCTAATAAAATATTTTGTTATATTGTGCTCAAAAACCTATGTCAACTTTTCTGTCGAGACACATGGTATAACTCAATATATACAGTGTGTACCCCGATTGTTTGAAAAAGACAAAAAATATTAGAATTAAATTTTGAACTTCTGGGGATCATCCCTGCCTGGTTGGAAACTAATTTGTGACATAATTTTAGTTTAGAAAAATCAAGGGTGAAATGAAAATGAAAAAAATAAAAGTAGCCCCAGGACTTCGAAATTTTGCAAGTTTACTCAGTTTTTCATTCTAAACAACTTTTCTTAATAACATTTGTGCATATCTGGTGGCCAAGTAGCACTTTAGTGTTGTGCAAAAAAGGTTATTTGAAAATTTCAAGGGCAATTGATTATACAAATATAAAATTATGCTCAAAGTTTAATTCGAATATTTTTGTCTTTTTCAAGAGACAACAAACAATCGGGGGACACACTTTATATATGCTAAAACCTGATAAAGCATTCACACTGAGTTGCAAAACGTTGCCTTCAGCGCCACTTCCAGTTATATGAGTCTAACAGTTTTACCACATGGCACCCTACACCATAAACATGTTGGAAGAGAGAACCAATAATACAAAAAGAATTAAATTACGGTAAAGAATTTATTTTTAATTTATTAAAAAGTTTTATGTCGAACTCAGACAGGTTGGAGTCTAAACTATACCAAATTACCGAATGAATATTATATGCACAGGTACCAAATCTTGTGTTGAACTTGATTATTCTTGACCATTTCTTAATTTTAGATTTCAACGGTGTTAGAGTAAAATTATATTGCTTTAACAAAGTTGAATTGGATATGTAGGTATATTCGTCCAATTTATAGGTAAGTTTGTGCTACTTTATTGACGTTTTAAAATAATATGTTTTTAGGAAATAGGTAAATCAGTTCATTAAATTAAATTAGCTGTTGACTTACAAAAAATTTAATATGCAGATTTATTATCTCAAAATACGTTATTCTGAAGAAACAAACTAATTGTTTACGAAACGTCAATAAGAAGCTAGATTATTGCATTAATCCAACTTTTCCGTAATAATTTGTAATTACTACCTACTTGTTGTTTACTCTCACTAAAAAGCATATAAAATAAAATTAAATGTTAACGTACTGACCTATAAATTGGACAAAATGATCGAGAAAATGTTTTTATTCAACCTAAACCTACTAATTTAAAAGAAGATCGTAAAGACATCAAGTAAATATTATTGAAAATTACTCATTCAAATGAGAACGTGTAATCAAAAAATAACGTAATGGATAAACAGACAAAATTTTCTAAAATATACTACTTGAAGTACTATCTCAAGCTACAGTTTCGGGTCATTCGCCGACTAAACTGCGAATGTTATTTAAAGCAAAAATGTGATTAAATTTAAGTAATACTAATAAAATTAAAAACTTCTAAAATGACTCATTTTTAAATTTAATCCCATTCCCGAAAACAAATGTAATATAGAAATTAGTTTGACCAAAAACCTAACTTACTAACTTTTTTGACAGAATCATGTAAAACACAAAAATTAAAGAGATTTGTGATTAAATTCAAAAGAAACAAACTTATAGAATATTCTAAAATCAATTTAGATATTAAAAAAAATTTAAAAAAAAAACAACATTAAATACAATAATTTTTTACCGAAACAATATGTACATACGCTTTTCGTGAAATTGGATATTATAGGTAAATTTCAAACAGTTCTGTTGTACCATCTGATGGCTATAAATTAGAATTCAATTTTCATGCAAAATACACTGTAAAATCATTTCCTATTACCTAATATTTTTTTGTAATGTGTGGAAAAGAGTTGTTTGTGAATTCTATTCAGGCCTGTTAGGTCTAGAGTTTACCAGTAAGAGCTTTATATCGAATGTAGAATTAAATTGTATAAAAACTGCCAATCACATAATTGAAACCTAAAACTACAATTTTTAAAATAACTTTCGTCGTACATTTTTATTTGTAGCAATTGATTGAACAGTCCATTTGTGGGTACTACAGAGCGAATAGAAAACAGTAAAAGTGCGTTTTCACAAACTTGTATAAGAATGCTAATGGTTTGTATTGACGGATAAAATTTATTGTCGAAGTCGTTTACGAAATACGAATGCAGTTTCTTTTTTTTTTGTTTCTTTTTGTAACCCTACATCAATAAATTTTTCTTACTTACCTCTAAGACTATGTAAATTACGTCTTAGTTTTTAAGAACAATATCGTATGAGTGATTTAATTACTATAAAAAACCGTAAAACCATTTCGAAGTTTGAACAAAAATGTATTAGATTTATACAAAACAAATACATAAATTATACTCAATGCTATGTTAGATTTATTACCGGGAGTAGATGATAAGGCAACTTTCAAGCAATTGTAATGAATCAAGTTTATTTATAAAGAAACTATTATTTTGCCCTCTTTTGCGCATCATAGAACAAGTTTCGTAAATTTAGCACTTTATGTGCAACATGTTATAGATTAGATTTGATTATCAGAATAACAAAAAGTGCTTTAGTTAATATTTTTTTGAGCAATTAATTTGAGTTCCAAGTTTGACCCGTAATTTGAAATTCACAACTACCATAAAAGATCTGCTTAAAGGGTAAAACACATAATCAATTAACATAAAGCGAACTAGTTTGAAAAAATTGCAACCTACGATTTACGCATTTAGTGTTTTAATAATGGTTTCAACAATCGAATTATGTTTTTGTTAATTTTAAACATTGTTCAACATCTAGGTACCTGGACCCCTCCTAAGGACTATTCTTTATTAAAACAGTTCTATTTATCGTATTGGTTTTTTCTCTTTTATATCAAAATTTTTAAGTTGCTGCCCATACATGTTAGACGTTTATTTTATTTTCCGAGCAAAATGTTTTGTCACCTTTTGTTTTTTTTTAAACGAATAAGTAAACGTAAATCAAGTTATAGCTATTGTCATTGGTGTTTTAAAAGTTAATTATAATAAATTATATAATACAATAAATGTTATTATAAAATTATTTTATTAGGTATTGTTTAATTTTTGTTTAAATTAGAAAACTGATCCAATTTGGATGTTTTCAAATCAATAAATTGAATATTAAAAAATACAGTGATTCGATTATATCACTGATGAAATATTGTACGCAACCTTTCAGAGAAGAGAAAATTTAAAACACAATAACTTTTTATTATGTTTTGATAAAAGTAAAGAAATGTTATAAGTATTGCAGATTTTTAGTTAAATTTTTTTGTATATTCAAGAATGGTGGATTCAAGATTGAAGTGCCTTATTGAAAATTTAATTTTCAGATTTACATTGAAAAGCATCTACAATATTAAGCACATTATTGACAATATACATATAAGTAGCTCTCGGTGTATAAGATTAAAGTATAATATGGAGACGATTTATTATATGATACTTGTATTAAATTTGGTTTTTAATAGAACTATAAAATTAGTTTATTTTAATGCAAATTATTGCTTTTTAAATTAATATTTCTGAACAATAAAAAATCTAGTATGCAATTATGTGTGAAAAAAGCTCTTTTTTAATCTCGTGCTACCATCTGCGCACTCGATTAAAAAGTCCTACTTTACACACTTGTTGCATAAATAACTGTTATATGAATAAAAATGGTACCGATTTATAACTTTGTATACCTATATTTTGAAACAAAACTAAAAATTTTACCGTTATTTTTGATCGATGTTATCTAGAATCTAGAATTAATGCATCTGAACATAAAACATAAATATCAAAAACATGTAAATGACATCTTGTTTACATATGCATAGTATATAAAGAAATATTGATACATCGTGGTGACACAACTGCGTTTAAAATTCCGTAATTTAATAAGTTGCAAAAAATCTTATAACCTTTAAACGTGTGTTATATTAAGATTATCAACTACTCAAACAAAATTAGTTTCATTTGTAATAAAAATATCAAATGAATATTCATTATATTGTTACCTTATACAATGAATTTCGGATGTTTTAAGTTAATAACTTTTTTGTCTCATATTTAGACCACAACATCCTGTCATAATGCTTTGTAATGCTGTTATTTTGAATTTAAAAAAAAATTACCGAACAGATAGTAAATCAGCATCCGTTTACAGATAAATCACAATTTAAAATTAAAACATTAATGACATTGAAATTGATAATATTACTCCAACAATGTAATTCTAGACATAAGAGTCGTTGTGGTAAAAATTAAACATATTTCAGATGTATACCTAGATTCCTAATTATTGTTTCGCAGAGTGTTATCACAACACACAGACCACATTGTTCTATATATTAAACGTAGTTTAAAATAATATTTGCATGTCATGCCGGATTTCCTAAAAATTGAAAAAACGGCGAAAGATAACGTGCTGTACTAATCATTCGTTGACAAATTTTAATTCGTAGAAAAAATGGTTATTTAAAATACTAAGTATTTGAGTACTTTTACCGAAACTTAAAAATGTATTTTAAAATCCAACATAAAAGGTTTAGAAAATGCAAATTTGCAGAACCTTTACATTATTTATTTATTTAGGTTTATTACAATTTCTAATGCAAAATAATGTTCAGTATACTTACAAGTTATATTTTTTCCGTAACGGCCCAAAAGAGAAATTCTTTCTGAAACATAAACTATTTATTAATATAAAGTAATTAAATACATTAAGTTTTGAAATAACTTGCAATTAGATTTAAATCAGTTTTAAATTACACACACGCAAACTTACGAAAAATTATTAAGCTTTACATGCAACATTTAATATATGAAATATAATTTATTACAATACAAACATAAAGCTTAAACGATCAAGCTAATAATTACCAGATTTTTATCACTCCCACAAAAAAAATCTAATTAAAAAAGAAGGCATTTTAGGATAGGATATACAAATAATCTACCGCTTAACTTGAATTCAAAATTTAAATCAAAAATAGTATAAAAAAATATTGATTATTTTTTCTGCCGAAAACTTTATTTTGTGAAAATTATTCGAGAATGAAAAAAATATCAGCACAAGAAGTGGAGCGATTTTTTCTATGTTACTTAAATTTTCTAACAGAAAATAAGTTCTTCTTGCATATTAATACAGATAAATTTTAATCAGCTAATACTTTACTAACAAATTCCTAGTTTCTATCTGTATTTTCTTCAAACTATAAAAATTGTGTATTTTATTTATTTTGATTAAAACATGTTATTTTTCTTAGTATTTAAAAATACTAAATACTAACCACTAACCAAATAAAAATGTGGAAAAACAGCTGACATATTAAAAACTAAAGTAATTAATGCAGTGCAAAATCTGACAACGAATAAGACATTTATAAGATTTTACTAATTGTGCTGCAAAATACATCACACGGAAAGTTGATCGAGCAACTAAATAAAATCCTTATCCTTGAATACCAATTAGTGGTAAATGATAAAATAATAACAAAGTTATCATGTACAGATACTACATTAATGGGAATAAATGAAGAAAAAATAGAACTAACAATAATTACGCCAATAAGAAGCTCAACCAAATCTCCTGGAGGTGGGCTATTTTCCATACAAGGTGTCCCTATAATCCGTGTACATAGAGCTAATGGAGATTTCTGGGACTAAAATATGCTGATTTAACCCAAGTTATCTATTTTAGACCCAGAAATCTACAGCAGCTCTATGTACACAGAATATCGGAACACCCTGTAGATAGCTGACGAATAAAATGAAATAAGAAAATATTATAACAATATTATGAATATCCACAATATGTCGTCAAAAAATTTTTAAATATTTTTGACACAATACACGACCACAATACTACAAAAAATAGAAGACAGGGACGAAGAAACTATACAAGGTGGGTCAACGCCGATAATTAAAAAAAAAACTCAGACCCGTCAATTTTATTTATGAGGGGAACATCTTTTAAATTTTTTCAATTGCATTATTAAATTGTTACTGTAATATTTTTTGTTTTTTTTTTAATGACAATATCCACGAAATAATGGGCTCTCTAGGGGTTTTTGTACGGTTGTTCTAGCCGAACGGCCAAAGGAAAGTAGTCACATGTGGGGTTTTTTCAAAAGCATTTTTTGTCGTCTATCCGATTTTGCACAAAAAACTGTGGGTTGCCTTTTAAAAAGTTTGATGTGACGTCATGTCCGTTAAAGCCAGAGGTAATATTGGAATGCCAACAGGGTGGAAAGATGTCCCCTTAAAAATAAAATTGACGGCTTTGAGTTTTTTTTTTTAATTATTGATGTGGCTCCAATTGGCTCTGTTTCGTCGGCGTTGGCCCACCCAGTATAACTTGCTTAAAAGTTCTTTTAAATTCAGCAATAAGTAATTTTGATTTTATGAACAACAATTTTAATAATATCTACTTTTTTTCAACACTTATGTATTTAAATAACTCCCTATTTAAGATTTTGTTATTTTAAAGAAAAAAATCCATACTATACTTAATTATGAATTAATGGAAATTATAATTCAAATATCTAGTGACGCACCTGGTTTCATTTGAATGTAATCATTGTTTCTTTTTGACAACAAGCAAGACTTTATATAATTTGCAATAACAACAAAAACAACACAAACAAAGTTATCGTAAGCTTACAATTCACTCAATAAACATGGTACTTACAGTTTTGTAAGATGTTTGCAATAACGCAAGCATCATACCGATTGTTCAAAACAATCTCCAAGGTTTTCGATTCATTCCAGATGAGGAGTTGTCACGTTATTTAGTCCATAAGACTCTAGTAATAGTCTTTTAGAAAAGCACTTTTTTTCTGCTGAACATTCTACCCACTGAACGGATGTTTGCCTTTCCAATCTCTCTTTAACGATTTTACATTGTAGTATTTCATTCCTAAGAATATGTTGATACGCCACAGTGCAATAAATATAAATTGAGATTTTTAAGTGGCTGAATAAACCAAATGCACGAACAAATTGTTAAATTAAGATTTAAAAAAAATATACTACAAAACCACGAGTTGGTAAAAAAATAGTGTATGACATAGTGCAAGTTTTTTGTTTTGCTCATGGAATTTAACTAATTTAGTTTTCTTCGCTTTTCCAACATTTCGATTCACAAAATAAAATCTAACTTTTACCGCTAAATAACAAATAACTGTTTTACAAACGAATCACCTCTTGTAAATATTTGAGCGTTCTTAGGAATATCAATGTTTTGAATACTAGTTTATTCAATTAATTTTAAACACGCTTTGGTATTTTCAAATGTATGTCAATAATTAAGATATTTACAAAAATGTCTTTGCAACACCGACGGTTATGTAAGAAAAACTGTACTTAACTTAGGAGTCGAAAACGTATGTCGTATTTTAAAACTAATATTGACACATACTATGATTTTTACTATTTCAAATTTTGACAAATCTTTGCTTGAATCTTTTTCTCACCTCGTGTTTGTTTTTAACGTTTTAGGATCTATATTTGAGATAAATATATTTTTTCTCTAAGTGTAAAACATTTTTTGGCCTGCTGAACTGTAAAGCACATTTTTCAGTTGTTCATACTTGTCTTGAAACTTGATTTTTACACACAATACGATAAAGTACGGCTACTATGCTGTAAAGTACGGCTACTTTGCGGTAAATTAGTGGCTGATTTATCTGCTATTTGGGAACGTTTTAAAAATAAACTAAATAAGTATAAATTCCGAAAAATTGAAATTAACAAATTTACTTTACACCACACTTGACACGATAATGTACAGAATAAGGGCGCGTTTAGTTTTTTTATTGATGATTATATTGATAGCGTCATCTATACGTTAGTTAAACAAATGAACTGACACATATTAGGTGGTGTATGTCAACATGGTTAAACAGCCAGGCCTACTTAAAATCAGAAATAATTTTATTCTTTTTTTACGTTTTGATGATGATGATTGCCCATCGGGTTCGTTGAAAGTTAAGTTTTGTAACGTTGAAGACATAATAGTATATATCAATTGGAATAGAAGGAAGTATTTGTGTTTCGCTCAGATTGCACTGTTTCGGCTAAGCTAAGCCGCAGCAAGTTTCTGAGTTCAACACAAAAATAAATAATATACTATTATAGTACAACACTGGAATGTTGGTAAATCAATATAGATTACAGTAAATAAATTTTGACAACTGACAAATAACCAAAAAAAAGGCCTAAATGATGTGATAATTTTTCATGATCCTGATAATGGGTAATGGTTAGTTGTGTAAATAACGAAAATCAACAAGACAATGTAAAAAATATTCTAGAGAAAGATACTATAAGTAATACTATCAAGTTCTAATTTTCCTGGTTTAATTTTGCAACCTTGAAACAAAATAGTATGTAATACTTGGTTCTATTTGTGTTTCGTTCAAATTGCACTGCTTCGGCTAACGCCTCGACAGCAAGCTTCTAAGCCTAATAATGTAATATACTATTACATTATCTTGAAGTAAGTGACAATTGTATACATGTTATTCATATACAAAAATTAATAATTTATTTTGATAGAGTTTCAACTGTGTTGACTCATTTTAGTTGCAAAAAAGCTTATTATTGAATAACTTATCAACTGAAAAATTGAATTTAAAAAATACTCTATTACATAATGCATCTAACCAAATTTTAAAAAAAGATGTGATTAGTCTATATTTGAAAACTTAAGAATTTTGTGTATGACATGTTTCAAACACACATTTTATGCTGTTTCGGGACTGATGATACAAATAACTATCATACAAAAATTTAATAATGTAGTTGACAAGTTATTATATCCAAACAAAGTAAAATTGAAGCACTTTTCTGATTATAAACTTCATTGATAAGAATGAAACATTTCAATGTTATCAACAGATTGTGGTGTTTAACTTAGATCCTTGACTATTATTTTCAAGGCGAAACAGCATATTTTTAATTATTATTTCAATAATTCATTCAATATAAGATTGACTTTATTTTCACAATGTCTTTTTGTCATGACTATCTTGTAATCAACAAAATTAACAATCATAATTATAAATAAAAATGAGTTCTTGGTAGTTAATCAGTGTAATAATCAGTGAACAGCTTTAATTTTGTAAAAGTAACAAATAAATTGTCAATTAATTTACTAAATAAACTTAAAACACAAAAACAAAAATTGTTTCATTAAACATCAAAGGCAATACAGACTTCTGTAAGTTAGGGTAGTATGTATTACAAAAACACTAAACAAAATTAAGAATTATTAATTTTTAGGATCTTCCAAACGTGGAAGGAAAAAAAAAGAGAAACGTTTCGCCCCTATCAAGGCAATTTAATAACAATCTTGTCCATGTATTTTACGTCTACCTCGCTGTTTGTATTTTTCATTAACAAAACGGCCTAAAAGAAAGTTTTTGCTTTGCAAAAGTCCCCATGTGACAGAGGCGAAACGTTGGCAACAACTCTATTCAAAGACAGTTTTCTTACTTCTTTACTTTCACGAACAAAACTCCTAATTTCTAGAGACATCATTGACAAAAAAATTAAGTTGCAACAAAATATAATTCCCTATTTGTAAGACCGCGAGTTCGGAAGCAGCGCAGTTGAGAGTAATCTTGTTTTTTATAAAACATTTTCATGTTCAGTTTTTTTATTTACTGCCAAAAGTAGGTACTATACTGATCCTTGAATAATTAAACAAATAATAATTATTTTAAAATAAAAATAAGAAAGTAAATATATTAAAGTTTGGTATTGGTATCATCTACTATGACATCGAAAAATTTTGGTAATTTGTTTTAATTTTCTTAAGTTTCTTACTAAACCTAAAATTACGCATAATTATAACTTTATATCACAAATTTGCTTAGGGAAATCTTTGAATTTATTGTTTACAGCAAATATTTTTTAAATTAATGCTTTTGTTATAAATAAATTCGAGTCTAAATATTTATAGTAATAAATTTGATCATTAAATTTCGCATACATACAGAGATACAATCTTTTTTAATACTTACGATGGTTAGATTTCTGTTTAACTTGTGAGTAGGTCCGTTTTCCGCATCCATACTGAAATTATTTAGACTAACACTTGACACAGTTGAACTAATGAAAGATTACAACGGTATGTGTTTCTTTAAGTTCTAAATTCGTTCTGTGCAAAACTTCGTTGATGTACGTGTATATATAATATCGAACGGGTATTCCCTATCTGAACTTCGGAAATGCGTCACTCCTATTTTTACAGAACAACATAAATAAACGTTATCTTTGATAGGATACGAAAAATGTAGAGTATTACTTGCGGTACCTAAAAAATTGGAAGATTGCAATCACAAATGATATTGTACAAACTTGCGTCATGAAGTATTTGGACAAAGCTGTAATATATAGGTATAGTTCATTTTCTTTTTAGTTTAAAATAGTTTTACTGTATGTATGTTGTATATCGTATACAAAATAAGTAGCTGTTATATTGCATTGGTACCCAATCAGCTTCACTTCATTCTTATAGGTTTATTAATATTCAAATTAAATACACATGCTTTGCATACTTTTAGCATTTTTAAACTTAAACTATTTTTTGAGAGGTGCTCTATAAAAGTGCCCACACTTCCCAAAAACATGATACTTTTTTCCTTGTCGCTAGTGGGGAAGCGCATGACAATTTGCTTCAAAATATAAGCCAATGTTACAACTAAAAATGTGATTTAAAGCGCATATTAAAATTTGAATTAAATCCGTATTGCAACATAGCGACCACCTTAAAACGACTAGCGTTTTAACAATTAATGTAAACAGAATAAACAAGTGATTAAATAATTGTGAACAATATCTAAAAGCTAAAAAATACTAACAAAAAATATATGTACATTAATAAATCTAAAAACTTAATTGTAAGACTCAGCCAATAGGTGAAAGTCACAGCGAATTACGAGATCGGTAATGGACACAACTTTGAAAAAGATCGTCGAATTTCACCAGTGGAAGTTTTACTGTTGCCACACGACTAATATGGTCATCACCAGGATGCACTTTAACCACACGCCCAATTCGCCATCTCATTGGTGGAAGTGAATCTTCTTTAGTGACAACAAGTTGGTTTTCTTCCAAACTACCTTTACTTCTTTTCCAGTTGTTTCTTTGTTGCAGCTCACATAGGTAGTCCATATGCCACCTTTTCCAAAAATTTTGTTGGATCTGTTGTATACGTTCAAAGCACTTGAGACGATTTTCAGGTGTCTTCGTGACGTCATGATCAGGTACGGATACCATAGTTCTCCCAATTAAAAATGTGAAGGAGTAAGTGGATTTAAATCATCAGGTTGAGAGGAAAGAGGAGATAAAGGCCTTGAGTTTAAAATCGATTCAATTTGACATAAGAGGGTATACAATTCCTCAAAGGTTAAACAAGCGTTCCCGCTTACTCGTCTTAAATGAAATTTCACACTTTTCACTCCGGCCTCCCACAGTCCACCAAAATGGGGAGAATGAGGAGGAATAAAGTGCCATTCAATACCCATGTCCAAGGCTAAACTACTAATATTCTTATTAGATTCTAGTATGAATTTGTTTAAGAGTTTAAGTTTTGAGTCTGCACCAACAAAATTAGTCCCGTTATCGGAATAGATTTTTGCAGGCTTTCCTCGGCGAGCAGCAAAACGTCGTAATGCCATTATAAAGGAGTTACTAGATAAATCAGTTACAATTTCAATATGTAACGCCTTAGTTACAAAACAAATAAAAATGCACAAGTAGCATTTAGATGTTCTGCTGCCACGGCCTTTAGAATTTTTAATATTTAAAGGTCCGGCATAATCAGTGCCAACTATGGCAAAAGGAAAATTTTGAGTTACTCTGTCAGCCGGCAAGTTTCCCATTATAGGAGTGATTTTTCTTGGAGAAGCACGAAAACATCTCACGCAATTATGCACTGTTTCTCTCGCCAAATTTCTACCTTTAGTGGGCCAAAATCGTTCCCGTACGACGGCCAATAATAACTGTGGACCCGCATGCAATAGTCTATGATGTTCACGTCTAAATAAAAGTTTACTAAAAGTGTGGTTGCCCGCTATTAAATAAGGGTGCTTATTATCAAACTCTAATACAGAATTATGAAGGCGACCACCTACACGTAGTAAACCATTGAGTCAACAAATGGATTTAAACTAAGAATAGAACTATTAGTTTGAATTATTTGACCATTTTTCAAATGCCTTAACTCGTCCGTAAATGATTGCAATTGAGAAATGCGAGTTAAGAATATAAGAGCATTGTCAATTTCTCTCTTAGTTAAAGGACCAATAATTCTTTCTGATTTATCAATTAAACAGTTATTTTTAAATCTTAAGCAATGAGACATAATTCGTTCAAGTTTATTTAAATTGGAATATTGTTCGAATGGAAAAACATCAACGTTTGATAAAATCAAACTCTTGGTTTCGGGAAGTTCCTAGCTAATTGAGGTGGTTGAGGCCATGAAGATTTATTGTGTTTAAGGAAATTTGGACCATTCCACCAAATTAAACTTTCCATCAATTCAGAAGGCATGCATCCTCTGCTAAGTACATCAGCTGGATTTTTATCGGAGGGTACATATAACCAAGTCCAATTACTGGAAATCTCCTGAATTTCAGCTACTCGATGGGACACAAAGGTTTTTAAAAGGTTGGGTGGTGTTCTTAACCAGCCTAAGACAACAGTCGAATCGCACCACAAATAACAATCGTCGACCCTATTGAGCGCATTTTTTACTGTTCTAACTAAACGAGTTAGTACAGTGGCCCCACAAAGCTCTAGTCGTGGCACTGTAATGGTTTTTAAAGGTGCAACTTTACTTTTGCACATAAAAGATGGCAGTAAAATTGATTTTGTGAATTTACAGAAAGAACATAAACACAAGCGCCGTAAGCCTTGGTGCTCGCATCAGAGAATCCGTGGATTTCAACAAGTTTAGGTTCATCACAAATGACACGTCTGCCAATTTTGAGTTGATTTAATTTGATTAACTCAGATCTAAACCGAATCCATTTTTCATATAAATCTAATGGAATGCTTTCGTCCCAGCTCAACTTTTGTAACCACAAATCTTGTAATATTAATTTAGCCACCACCGTGCAAGGACTTAACAATCCCAATGGGTCGAATACTTGAGAAGATTCAGAAAGAATTGTTCTTTTTGTAATTTTATATTTTTCAAGCTCACTAATAATGTAGAAAAGATGATCAGTTTTGAAATGCCATGACAATCCTAAAGTTCTGGTGTGCTCATGAGATCCGAAACTAAATGCATATGGGTGCAAAATATTACGGTCTATATTTTTTAAAACACGATTATCATTTGATATCCATTTACGCAAAGGAAAACAACCAGAACTTAAAATTTTTAAAAGTTCTATACAAATATTTTGAGCATCTATTAGATTGTTAGTGCCGGTCAACAAATCATCTACATAAAAGTCATTGGTGATTATTTTAGAAATAGTAGGATGAGTATCTTTGCAATCTACGCCCAATTGATATAAGCAACGAATTGCTAGAAAAGAAGCGGATGTAGTACCGTAGGTAACCGTGTTTAAATCATACATTTTAACATCATCCGATACTTGATTTCTCCATAAAATCCGTTGAAGTGGTCTTTGAGTCGGGCAAATGAGCACTTGGCGGTACATTTTCTCAATATCCGCGCATACCACATATTTGTATGATCTGAAACTGACCAGTATGGAAAATAAATCTCTTTGCAAAACGCGACCAGTCATCTGTAAATCGTTCAAAGAGTACCCAGAGGAAGATCTGGCAGAACCATTAAAAACAACCCGTAACTTAGTGGTTACGCTTTCATCCTTTAAAACCCCATGATGCGGCAAATAAAAACACGGGCCATCATAATCTAATTTAGAAAGTGACATATGACCTAACGAAATATATTCTGACATGAATTGTGAGTACTTCTCACATAAGATATCGTTGTTGCTTAACCGCTTTTCCAAATTATGTAAACAATTTTTGGCATACGTAAAAGATTCACCAATCTGATTGATAGAAACTTTGAACGGGATTTTAACAATAAATCTTCCTTGTGCGTCACGCAGAGTGTTGGAAATAAAGTATTTTTCACATTCATCTTCTTCTATAGAAAAGGGTTTGACCACTGGAACCTCTTCAAGTTCCCAAAATCGAGCAAGCTGGTCTTGAATTAATAATGAAGAAGAAACATTGCAACTTAAATGGCTTGGTACAAAATTTGAGGATATTGACCCACTCAATACCCATCCAAAACGCGTTTTTGCAATTTTGGCATATTTCTTCCTAGTGAAATTTGACCAATACATAATAATTCATAAAACCATTCGGCACCCAAGAGTAAATCAACCTCTTGAGGAACATTAAAATTGGGGTCGGCCAATGTTATATTTTGAGGAATTTTAAATTGAGAAATGTCAATAGCTTTATTTGGTAATAGACTGGTTATCCGAGATATTATAAGACATGTCGTGCTCAATGAATACCTTTCATTTTTCGACAATATACGCACGCTACATTGAGATTTAGCAATAGCCAAAGAATTTCCCAGTCCCGTGACATTTATCTTGACATCATCAGATTTTAAATTTAATTTTCTAAACATTTTCTCTGTGATAAAATTACTCTGACTTCCAGAATCTAACAATGCACGAATAGTGTGCGGTTTTCCGTTTAAATCAAATATAGTAACGAGAACTGTAGAAAGCAGAGGGCTTGAATCCCTGTAAGTAAAAGTACCACAGCAGATTCCTCCTGTTTGTCATTTGATTTTAATGACACAGATGCGGAAGAATTGGTGCTTACCGCTGGAGGATCCGATTTTACAAGATGTAACAATGTGTTGTGTCGTGATTTACATTTCAAGCATTTAAATGAAGATTTACATTTATCGCTAAAATGACCCTTTCTAAGACAGTTCTGGCACAGCTTCAGTTGCTTAATATTAGAGATTCGCTGTTCAACGTCAAGTTCTTTAAACTTTTCACATTGGTAAATTAAATGCGAACCCTTACAAATAGGACAACAAGGTTCTGTGACAACGAGAGATTTAGTGGTTAAACGGTCATGATTAGAAATTGACTTTTGACTGCGTTGATCTAAGGTTTCTAAAAGCGAAGCCTTTTTTTCTAAGAAATTTAATAA
This sequence comes from Abscondita cerata, assembly GCA_030710515.1. Classification (NCBI taxonomy): domain Eukaryota; kingdom Metazoa; phylum Arthropoda; class Insecta; order Coleoptera; family Lampyridae; genus Abscondita; species Abscondita cerata. Next base: position 159,781 of record JALBCR010001357.1, on the reverse strand, counting down.
ATCAGTCAATGGTGGAATAACATCAGTGACATTTGAGTTTTCAAATTCGCGAGTGGTGGTGGTATCGAGTCTAGAATATATCAAATGTAATAAAAGAGCATCCCGTTGATGTGCAGGATCCACTAAAGTTTCAAATGATCTCAGATTTTTTTAAAGGTATCAATCAGGTACCTAAGTTTGGACGAAGATTCTTTACTCATACATTCAAGATTATATAATGCTTTAATATGGTGATAAACCAAAGTTCTGCTATTGTTATACCTATCATTAAGTCCATTCCATGCAATCACATAATTGTTAGAAGTTAGCGATAAATTTTTAACGGTTTCGGCAGCTTTTCCGGATAGCGATGTTTTTAGATAATGTAGTTTATGAACATCCGATAAGTCGGTATTTTGGTGAATTAAACTACTAAACATATCGCGAAAATTGAGCCATTCTTTATGGTCTCCCGAAAAATTAGGCAAATTTAAAGCAGGCAATTTTACCGAACTTTTAATTGAAAATCATTCGATGCCGAACTAATGCTACCTGGAGAATGTACCTTTGTTACCTTTTCAATTAAACATTCAGCAGATGACATGACGTTATAGTATTTTTTCTCAAACAATTCAATTTCATCATTTTCATTAGCTGATTGTTCTTCTTTTATTTCACCTTCTAATTCTAATTCACAAAATAAAGATAAAAGTGATTCGGCATTATTCATTCTCCGGCGCAATTGGGCAACATCAACATCGGATAAATGGTTATTGACATCGAAGGAATTTTTAGTAACTGATAAATAATTCTCAAAACGCGTAAGATTTGCTTTAATAGCACTACGCTTACGAATTAAAACATCCATCGTTTGTTAACAGAAAAGAAAATTAAAAGCTAAATACAAATGGCCACAATAGTTTTTTTTGACCTACAAAAATTTAACTTTAATCGTGCAAAATGCGTAATGTTTGCGGCAATTGAAAACACAAAGCAATAGGTGTAGGTATGTTTTATGATTTTTAAAATGATACCTGCCGACAAAGTAACTCGTTGCTTTTAAAATAGAACCTGTTGCGATAAAGCAATTCCTTGGTACATAGGTATCTTATGATAACTAACATGCAAAATTTCATTCAATTGAACGCGTTGAATATTATTAATACAATGCAAAATAAATCGATTTTTATTTAAATGGATTTGGAAATACCTGGGAAATATATATGTTGCAATCCAGTACCAAATAAACGATCTCGGCGCCGTTTCAGCCAAAGTAAATAGAAAAATATGGCGGTTGCAAACTTCTTTCTTCTGTTTCTTCCCAAAAGATTGTATTTTATGCTGATCCATTAATAATTCGGATTCGAAGGACCATGTTATATTGCATTGGTACCCAATCAGCTTCACTTCATTCTTATAGGTTTATTAATATTCAAATTAAATACACATGCTTTGCATACTTTTAGCATTTTAAACTTAAACTATTTTTGAGAGGTGCTCTATAAAAGTGCCCACACTTCCCAAAAACATGATACTTTTTTCCTTGTCGCTAGTGGGGAAGCGCATGACAATTTGCTTCAAAATATAAGCCAATGTTACAACTAAAAATGTGATTTAAAGCGCATATTAAAATTTGAATTAAATTCGTATTGCAACAGTAGCTTTTGAATAAAAAGCAAGTAAAGCTTTCGTATTATTACTTACCGAATTAGAGGCGTACACAAGACGTCGTGGCTTGACGACATATGATATCTCCTACCCTATGTACTCTAATAAAATAAAAAACCCAATGAAAATTTAAAGGGTCGTTTACATTTACTTAAATTAAATTAACGTGCCTAACATTAACAATTAGGGAAAGTTCAACTCGTTTCGTTAACACTTCCGTTTACATTCAGTATACATACAGAAAATTAACGTAGTAACGTAGTATAGGTATTTGTTGGGTCAACTTTAACTTAAGAAGGTACCATAGAAAGATAAGCAAAGGTTATAGAATGGAATCTGTATAATCAGAAATACATCATCTCCCCCGCAATGTATAAGGCCCAGACGATTCTATATTTGCACATGAACTTCACGAAGTTGCCGATAGGTGGCGATACGTGTTACATTATTATAATATTTTAGTTTTCTGTTATTTTCACACCTAATACTTCAGATGAAATCCCTAGCAAAATCATGGAAAGTAATATTACATGGTGATTTGTCAAAATAGATTGAAAATCTTCTTTTCTTAATTTATTTGACTAAATCAAATCATTTCCTCCTACTACTAAGCACTACATCCTCTTAAATCTACAGAATGTATTACAAAGATGTTTTACGACTTAAGTAGTATTAGTACACAGAAATGATCCTTCTTGTAAGAGAAGTTCAGAGTTGGTGGTTTAAGAAAATACCTATCTCCTAAAATAAGGTCTAAATAATTTGATAAACCACAAAGAACTACACAACCATAAAGGAGATAATCTTACAATTAAGAGTAAAGTTCGAAACTTCACGTAAAATTATTGCCGGTGTGTTCGTACTTATCAAATACAAATTTAACGCTCATCATTTAATTGGGTATACATTTTTTAAAAATAAAATCATACACATAATCAGATAATTTCTGTTTTTTTAACTTGATTCGTTCCGTGGAATAGAATAATGTCCTTTTCAGTTTACTGTAGCGCAGTGTGCTAAAAATATAAAAAAACGTATCTGCAAGTAAGTAACTTTATCTACGACTACTAAAGAAAATGATAAATAACGTATAACTAGTAGGCTAAGTATGTCATCAAAAACGCACGCTGTGCGTTATGTAAACAAATCGCACAGTTAGAATTTTATTTTTCTAACTGAATAATTAGAAATGCGATCAAAGGCAAAACTTATACCAGCAGTATACCAGGCAGAAAAGGCATTTTTAAGGGTGGGCATAAAGTATAGTTGGTTGCCTATTTATAATAGACTTTTATAAGAGTTACGTACAATTGTAAAAGTTTTATATTAAAATTTTAGTTAACCAAGTCAATATTTAAGATTGTGACAATAAGGTGAACTATTTTCAGTAATTGATTTGTTCTTCGTTGAGGAGGGGCACCAAAAAATTTTGTTCAGGCAACGTTTCGTGCAGCAGAATGTGCACTTCTTCAGGCCTCTGTTTATTAAATTTATTTTAATAAACAGATAAAATTAATGAACAGATAACATTATTTTAATAAACATATGCCTGAAAAAGTTCACATTCTGCTGCACAAAACGTTGTCTGAAAAAACGACATAGTGGTTTTTTGGTGTCCCTCCTCAACGAAGAACAAATCTATAGGAAGAAATATCAATCTTTCATCGTGAACTATTTTGTTTTTATGACAGCGACCTAATTAAACCACAAATCAATTTCAAAGTGATCGGAAAATATGATCCCACTAAGCGCAAGTAGAATCATACTTCAAGGTTTAATTTACGACAATAAGGTCATTCCTCACGCTCTAGTGACAAGTGAAATGCGGTAGATGGCAAAACTAGTAAGTAGTTTTACTTAACTGTGTGTTTAGCTCCTCCTTATGATTGTTAATCCTCTTACTGGAATTTACCTGGCAAATTTTCGCATCAACAAATCTACTTTTTCTATTGAACTAGAAACTCAAGGGAATTTAAAGATATCGTATTTATTGCAATTAATTATTTATTAGATGTGTAATAAAAAGTATGCACAAATGTAAACTTTTAGAACTATAATGTATTTAAATAAACATAAATACAATAAATACAGTCAAATAAATGAGAATACCAACGTATAAACATAATGGGTGCTTATTCGACCACTCGGCAACAGAATTTTACATAATCTTACTTATGCAAATTTCTATCCCCTTAATGGTTTTGAACATCAATATATATCAATACAAAATTCTTTAGAATTAAAGACTGTAATTGCTTGTTCTTCAGCTAAAATAGTATTTTGCTATAAAAAATCGATAGAAGCAGAAAAGTTTGTATGTAGTTTATGTATAACGTTTTTAATTATGGACAAATTTGTACTTTAAAACAATTAAGGGAGCTAGAAATTGCATAGACAATATTTTACATATAAAATTATCTCACCAAAATAGTATTCAGCTAAACTATGTAGCAAAAAAATAATATGTTGCAAAAAGAAAATTAAGAATTAAGGTTGTTATAAATTAGCAAAAATTATATTTTCTATAATTTTGAAATCTTTTACATCGTAAAATTTTGATTTAAAATCAGATTTTTGCTATTTACATCAGATTTAATTAAAACGCAGAATTGGACGGTGTTATACATTTTCAGCTTCTTGATCATAAACAATTATTATTTGAAACTCATGAGATTAATGAAGATTTTAGAAGATGTCCGATTAAGGTTTTTAATGTTATGAATAATGAAAGCGAAAAGGTTTGTGCTTTAAATTATTGAATTTGCTACTTCGCTTTTGAATTTATATTTCAGGTTTTACTAGAATCCAGGATTCAACAAACAAGATAACAAGATTGTTATTTTAAAACCATCCAAGAACAATTGTAAGAAATGTTGTAATTTCAAATACGGTTTTTTATTAAAAGTGATTGTCGTTTTAAGTTTGAATTGTATCGTATTAAAAATTCTTTTCTATAAATGTGTTAGTGGTCCTGAAAAGGACCAATTTGTTTGAGGATATACAGAACTGAAAGTTAATAGGTATTACATGCGAAGTGCTTGGCTTATACAAACTGTTCAAAATGCTGTCCATTTACTGATAAATAGTGACCCAATTTGTCATAGAAATTTTGTTGCACATTTGCAATTATATTTGCTGGTATATTTCACAATTTTATCTTTTAAAGACTCAATTGTGTCGTGGGATATGTCGGTGAAAACCTTCAAAGATATGTAAGGCCATAAAAAGAAGTCGTTGGGAGAAAAACCTGGTGATCTTGGTGGCCAAGTAGCTTCACTTCCAATCCAGGTTCTAGGAAGTGCATCATTTAAAACTTGTTTTATTTTATTTGCATAGTTTGCTGGACACCCATTGTGCTGATACCACAAACTACATTGAGGTTGAACGAAAATTCATCGGTGAAGTAATATTCTTAAAAAAATTTATATTATTATTGCATATCTCCATTAATGTTCTACAAAATTCTTGCCTTTTGTCAGCATTTACACAACCGCCGATACTTAGTTGTCGAATACTAATATTAGGGTTACGTTGCACAGCACCGAGAACATCCATTTCTTTATCGTTGTGCATGTTCTGGTTTTGTTGAACCTGCTTCGGGCCCTTGTGTACACTGCCGTTTCTCTGCCAATCCAGAAAAAGTGCAGCAAACAAAGTAAGAGTGTTTCTATAGCTTTCACCTCTGTATACCCACTTAACCATTTGAACTTTCTCAGGGATTGTTCACTCATTTTCAAAAATTAATTTAGAGAATATTGCAATAAGAAACACGCAATAACAATTATTTGTAACCTATACGTCAATGCGAAAATTTCATAGCCTTAGTGGATTAATTTAATTTTTTCTATAGTAAAATTTCTATGTTGCGTCATGCCAGAGACACATGGTATATAATTTTCTATGTCGTATCCATTTTTTTTTAATTTTGGCCATCTATAATGAACATTGGGTCTCTCGCCTTCTGTCCCCAAGGAAGTCGACCATCTACTATCTCTGGAACTACGCATTATAAAAAAATTTTTTTTAATTTCGGTACCATTACATCATTTCATAATGCTTCGTTTTTGTAAATTCTTTCTATATTGAAATCACAATTTGAATGCAGAATTAAGAAAATTTAAATATATACGTAAATACCTATTTACTGATAAGTTTATTTGCAAAATGCTATTAGAGTGATAGATCTATTGATAGCCTTCTTAAGAGGTATTAGGTACCTATTGTATTTGTATGTCTAGTGGGATTTAAAAAGCAATTACCTGTTGAGTTTCCAAAGAATCGGATATTTGGTAATGAGTTCAAAGACACACGAATTGTGTTTTTTCAATAACAACGTTAGCATTTTAGGTATGAGTAAGTACTTAGGTATTTGGTTCTGTCCAAAAATAGTAAAGAAACTTTTTAAAATTTATTAGTTTAATCCACTATCTAACTTATTACCCCAAAACAACATTTGACTTTTTGAATAATGATACATTAGTAGTAGAATGTAAGTTTAGAAACTTATTTTACCCTAAGAAAAGGTTTCACCGATCAGGCGCGGCTCTTGCGCAACTCTTCACAGTCGAAGGTAATATGCTTCTTACAATTCTCGTTACGTAATATACTAGTAAAATACAAATTCGTACCTTTAAAAACACACTTATGTTATAGAAATAGTAGAATAAAAACTTCGTATTGCTGTCTACGTTTTCGTGTGAAATTAAGGTTTTTATTAATGAGGACAAAGTTATGTAATTAATATGTTTAATTTGTTAGTGATTATGTTCTATCAATTCATATCTACAATTTGGTTTAGTCAAAATAGAAAAATTAGCATTTTAAAAGAGTTAGCAGACACTGATAAAAGTCAATTCGTATCAAAATTTGAAAACTTTTGGAAGATTTGTAATTACTAACCCGTTCATCTAGGATGGATGCATTATTGTTTAGTTGTCTTAAAACGCCTTAAAAATATATTTTTGAGGCGACGATCAACTCTTTTTTGTAGACAGTCTTGATAAAGCCTTCGCAAAGGTGGGCGAAACGTCCGCGATCACAAACTAACTAAGTTAATTGTACATTCTACCTCCACCTAGGAGGACTCTTTTTTAGAGTATACAAATTAGGTGTCTTCCTTTTTGAAACTGATATTAGAGTACTATGTAATGTATGCGACGCGCGGTATATAGATTTGACTTCTACCAATTGGGCTTTCGCTCAATTTGGAGAAACACTGACGTTTTAGCCATAATTCAGTCTTAAAGCTTATCACGTTGAAATTATGTCGCTAGCTCTCCGTCTATTAAAAGGCTTTAAGTCACATAGACGTTATTTTTGTCGACCAGTTTACCATACCAACGGCAGTATGAATTGTTTTCTTGACGAATCGGATTCATGTACCTTTCCATTCTACATAGTTTGTTAGATTTCACGCTATACGGTTTGCAAATTTGAAAGTTTACTGTAAAATTTGGTATATTTTATAGTAGTCGTCGGTACTTCTTCACTACCTGCTCGTACAATTACAACCAGAAAATGAGCTAAGTGAAGTAGTGATTTTGATTTGTTCCTATCTCATTGCAATAAAATTATTCATGGTCTTCGGCATCCATTTACATACCATATGACTAGCTGCTAACGTAGTTACAAATGTGGTCTCTAATTGAATATTGACAATTTTTTCCTTTTTGACATATATTTTTCATAAAAAATTGATCATTTTTAAAGTTCTTAGGCATCTTGCTCAGTAAGTTTTTTCACAACCTACTAACATAAATATTAATGTACTGGACAAACATTAGAATTTTGTGCGTTTACAGTTTACCATTAGCTGCACATTGTACGGATCAAAGAAATTTCTGCACAATTCCTCAATAGCTACTAACCGCCACACAAATACTCAGAACAATGATTTTTGGAGGTAGTTGTTCTCTTACTAATTCACTTTTTGATTTTAATTATTATTAATGCTTTTTAACTTAAATCAATAACTTGTAATTAATTTATAACGTATTATATATTTGATGCATTTTTCGTTCTCCGCAATAATAAATATATTCAAAGCATTGTTATTGAAATTGATTTTTTAATAGGTTATTACGCGATCTTTAGACAAATAGCGTTATAAAATAAAATAAATTGATAATATCGCTTGTTTACGTACTTTATACATAGCGATCCTTTTAGTTATGTAAATAAGATCCACACCAATAAAGCGTATGTGACAAAGTGTAGTATCATGTCATTTCAGATAGTTAATATTTTTTTTTGAAATTCATTTAATGAAAAGAACATTATGATAAAATTATGAAATCATTTATTTCTAATCTAGTAGTGTAAATACAAGTATACAAAAAGTTAGTCCTGTAAACGAACAATAAATTGTTAAAAGCAAAGACAAAAAAATAAAACATATAAATATTTATTTATTTCCCAAACAGGCTAAAGCCTAATTAAATGAAAAATTTTCCTATTTTAAATTGCTTTCCAAAATAATGTATTCTGTCTCGCATTTCTATTTAGTACTTTTAATTTAAAGAGTGATACCAACTCATTACAGTCAATAATATTATTTACAACTTTATAACTAAATAAATGGCACACTGATCGAACGTCTGGAATCCAACGACAACATGTCAAAGCTGCTTCTTAAGAATCTTGTTCTTACGGTTTCATAATTTGGATATTCATCATGTTTCCGCAGGTACAGATATCTCAAGAGTCTATTTTGAATTTTGTCTAAGCTCTGTATTTGATAAGTTGCATTTGGATTCCAAACGGTCGAACAGTAGTTCATCTTCGACCCTACTATCGCGTTCCTGAAATATTGTATGTAATTATTGAAGTATTTCTAATTGTAAAATGTAACGATTTTTGCGCTTCGTTCGCTATTTTGGCTATATGTAAACTGTAGTCTAAGGTATGGGTCATTAATCTGTGACATTGATATTTCTGTTTAAAACATTATTTCCCAGTGAGTTTTGACATCCAGAGGACTACTTCTTCTGCTAAAAGTTACAACGCTATATTTACTGGTATTGAAGTTTAATCTGTTATTTACACTCCACTCGTGTAATCTTTTAAATCTTCCTGAAGGTTTTTTGTATCGGCGTGCGAGTCGATTTGATTGTACAACTTCAAGTCATCTATAAATAAAAGGCATTTCGAATGTATTACTACTGAAGGAAGATCGTTTATGAATAACAAAAAAAGCAACGGTCCAAGGTTACTACTCTCTGTTATCGCCTGTGATTACATTTCCGCGCCGCATTGGTACGATCGTGTAAGGTTATATTCAGCTTTAAATTATTATTAAATAAGTTTAATACCTTATCATTTGTACTTTCGTGTTTTTCTTCAGAAATACCGAAAATTCTAATACAATTTCGTCTACTGTACTGCTTTTGTTGATCCATTTTTTCACTCTGTTTCTTAACTTCTATCTTCAATAGCTCGACTTCTTGGTTCAGTGTTTTACAATCTTGTTTTATATTTGCCACTAACTTATTTGTTTCATCAAGTAACAACTTCGATAAACTCTTTGAAATGTTTTCCATAAAATCTTCGTGTTTTGTAAATAGATCTTTTAAATGTACGGTGATAATGTTCTGTCTTTTCGTAAACGGCAACTTACAACAACTATTTCTTTTGATAAATTTAACTGGTAGATAGCAAAAAGAATAACCAGACTGGTATGTTAATTATATATTGTTATTTCAAAATAACACATCGATGAATTTAAATAACTTTTAGTACAAGATGCCAGCAATATCAACTAGCCACAACCACCGCTCATCGCTCAATATTGTGCTGCATATATAAAAAAGTTGCATTACTTCTTGTATTTGAGCAATTATTGATTAAAAAAAAAGTGTTTAATGAAAAATACATTGTGACGGGATTATTTAGGAAATAATTGATTCATTGAGCAATTTTCTCCCTGCAGTATAGGCCGCCGTGTTTACAGTAATGCGTCTGAATATGCATTCTTATATTGAGAAGTCTTTAGGGATTTTACTTGTTTGGAGTTGTCGGTTCCGATTTTTGGTGCTCGGGCCCTCGCAACAGTTACACTTCATTTCCGATTTCAAGCAGTGTAGAGGCCTTGATTTCGAACAATTCTCAATCAACCTACGACCACTCCCGACTAAGAAGAACTGCGGGTAGGTCATCTAGCATTGCTTCATATTCATTTTAGTTTGTTTACAAATAAACCATAACAACATTAATTAATTAATGTTTTTTTCTCCAACAGTGCGTAAAATAAATACTTTAAAAATGTTAGTTAGTTTTTAAAGGGGTATAGAAATATGAAATGAGAAGTATATCATACTTTATATATTCTTTTTGTCAGTTTTAAAGGGGCTAAATTTTTGATCCTAATTATTTTCAGTTTCAATAAGTTATTATTAATAATTACGACATAAGTTATTCGTAAAAAAATCTTTGCACTGTAAGTTGTAATGTGCAAAATAAATTTATTGTTATTAAATTAAAATGTATTTTAGGCTGCATATTAATATAACTCTTTTGAATGTCGTCGATTAATATTTTTGAGTTTAGAAAGATCTAGTATGCAACATGTGTATAAACGTTTTTTTTAATCTTAGACTTGTTGCATAAATAATTATTTTTTGAATAAGAATTGTATACCGGGTGTCAATATGAAAAATTTCAATGCAAATATCTCGTAATATAAAAGAGCTGGAAATCGGCATTTGGCACAAATGCTATGCAGGTAGGGGAAACCGGAACCATCATACGCCTAGTGGATGCCAGATACCCCAATCTTGAAATGTCAAATGGTCTAATCCCACTAGTAGTACCTCAAATTAAACGTCTCAACAGGTAATATCAATTTCTACAAGAATATTATTTTTTTTTAAACAGCTTTACAAAAACCACAATTCAGCACTGTCTTTTAGTGCAATTGTTCAATTGTGTAGTTTTATCATTTCTAAAAAGTTTTGGTGTTTGTTTTTTTTGTAAAACATCTTTTGAGTTTACAGCAGGCTGTTTAAGTCAACGCTTAGTTGGCAATAATAAATGAAGAATCGACTTTTGTAACTGCTACACGTCTGCCAAAATTATTGTTGCTGCATTATTAATACAGAAATTGTTATTTACACAGAAATGAGAAATAGTATGCCAAAGAACTAATTTCAAAACACGCATTTTATAAAACAAGTACAATAAGAAATTTCTTTGGATACGAGTTATTTATACTATTTCTATTTTGGGCCTTTTAAAGTGGATGTTTAAATAAAATTTTACAGTTTTTAAATTTAGAGATAATTGAAGTCTAGTTGGTGAACTGCAACTATTTGTAATTGTTTAAATGCTAGTTATATATTTATTCATAAAATATGAGTGAAATAAAAGTATTGCAAGGACGCCTTGGAGATCGTCTTTGGCACCAACCAAATGAAAATCGTATAGATACAAGCTATTACAGAAAACTGTTTTATTTTGAGGTTCATCGAAAGTTATACTAGTTATAAGCTTGTAGGTTATGAACCATGTCCAAATTTAGGTCTGTTTAAATACAAGGTGTCTCAAAATTGACTTTTTCGAATATGAATCGAAGTAGGTACTAAAAGAAATTAAATGGTAAGAATAACAATTCGTGTTTTGTCCTTTGTTAGCGAGTTATTGATAAAACAAATATAAAATTTAATCTATAAAATTTATTGAAAAATAATTGTTGTAAAACAAGAAATTAAATTATAGGTGTTGAAATAAATTGATATCTACTTCAATGCAAACATTTGACATTGCTTATTTTATGTAATAACCATCTACAAAAATTAATCCAATGCTCCCTATCTAACTCGTATAAGCCTTGAAATTTATAGGCATAAATTGATACAAGCTATTCCTTCTCAATAATCTATGAATTGTATTTTTATAAAAATGAGTGTGTCTCGATGTAACTTGAAGACTTGTACTTGGTTTCACTTCAACAAAATCAATTTGGAAACGAAAACAACAATCTTGTTTGTGTTTTATTTAAATGAGTGATGAAACCAAATTATAACAAAAGAATGTGTTCTAAACTTACAACTTTAATTACAACACCCATTTAATCTGACACTGGCTTAGAGGAAACACCCACATTAGGGTGCGAAACCTCGCCTACACCAGTAACAAGTGTGTTGGTTCTTTTACATTCTACCTTCCTTAAAAGGGTCCAGTCGTCCTGAGTACGGTCCTGGAATATTTTTTGGCCAAAATCAAAAATTTGCTCTTCTTGAACTACATTGAGCGTAGGATGGCTTTCCCTTGTTAAATCTGAAATCTAAATTACTTGTTTTTACTTACTTGTCTTATGGTTTTGCATACATTACATAATGAAGAGTATTAGCTGCAATTATTTCCTTTGATAAATAAAGGGTCTTTATTCTTAATTAAAACAAATAATCATATAAAATATTTATTCATTAATAATATTTTCAACAGTACAATGGTAATTTTCAGTATTAACGTAAAAATTGCAATTTTTTAAAATTTCCGGTAAAGAGAACAAAAATTTCAATAAAAGCGATATTTACAAATCTTAGCAACCCTAGTAGAAACGTATCTTGTGTCACATTCATTCTGTTTTTGCAGGTTTAAAAAGTATCTGATCAGTCAGATAAAAACTATTAATTCGCCTTCGTGATGTGACAGGCAACCTAAAAATTATTTTGTCTATTTTGGGTCGCTTACAGAGCTATAAAGTTCTTCTTCAAATGAGTTCTTTTATAGAAAATTAAGTTCTTTTATAGAAATAGAACAATTTTTATTCTGAACGGTGGTAACACTGATTTGATATTAAACGTCAAAGCTGTCCTTACGTTTGGCGTGCGTTAATTTAAATAGTAATTAATGTTCAGTAGAATTATTTATCTACTTATATTTATTTCTACCAATTTTTTTTTAAATTAAACGTACGATAAATGTTCTAACTGTACTCGTCTTATTACATGCGTCTTCTGAAACTAGTTCTTTAATATACCATTATTCATATTGCCCCAGTTGTAATAATAGCTATGCATATACTCTAGATGCAGCACTGACATTATCATTATACATTTACTACTTTAATATATCAATGTATTCTCTCGATTAGAATAATAACGATCCATTTAAAAAAAAAAATAACCCTATGAGATTATACTTATACGAGTACTATTAATGACGGAAGTTGTCAGAAGTATAATCATAAATTTTTTACATTACCATAGCTCCTATGCCAGTCGTTTGTTTTAAGATGACTTCGTTTTTAATGAAGATTGAGTTCTAGACTTTGGTTACTAATAACTTGATAACCAATGATTAAATGCAAAATTCGATAATTATAGTACTTGGTAATGAAAGTAACTTTAATTTCGCAGTATATTACAGTCGTATCAATATTATAATTTAGGCTATATTAATAATAGGGTTATAACGGTGGGTGTTGGTGATAGAACTTACGAATATGTTATTCTACGAATACTGACTTAGAATGTCAATGTCATCTATTTATCGACGCATAAGAACTAATAGGCTGCGTTCATATTTTACATTTTTTTTTCTTTTCATACCATAATTCACCGTCTACGCAGGCTGAAATGGAACAATAAAAGAGTGAATAGGGTGCAAAAGTAGTATCAAATTTTGTTTATTAGTGACAAGTTCCGATTTTATTTGTGGTTCCACGATTGTCGTAGGAGAATCAGACCGATGTGTGAAGAACGTAAAAATTCAACATTTGTTGTGAAAAGCAATACAGTCCTCACACAAGGAGTGATGATTTGAGATGGAATAGTTATAGTATACAAAACACCCTTAGAGTTCATTGATGGCAACCGAAACCCAATGCCAATCTGCTAGAACACGTTGCGCTTCCAATATATTCAGGGGCTGGAAAATCTCATTTGCCAACATGATAACGCGCGCCCTCATACGGCAGGGAGTACCATCAGAAACTCCTTACCCTACTATTTTAAGCAATTATTTTATAAATTCTAATAATCAAAGCTGCCGAGCACACCTAACTCAAACATTACAAATATCACATAAAATCTTTTCATTCTGTTTTTTTGTAAACTAATTTGTACTAAATATGAGCGAAATAGAACAAAATTTTATTGAAACAAATAATTTACCTGGTATAAATATAAGCCCTCAGTATTCGGAAAACGTGGCAAATAGTATTTATAATAATTGCTTGTTTACATGGCATAATATAAATTATAGTATATTCGGAAGTACTGCAAATTAACTGTATTCCTGAAACAGAAACATGGGATACGAAGCAAAAAATCATTGATTTTTCAAGAGATGAAATCAATAAGTTTCTTCTTAACGCGTCTGATGACACGTTGTTATTAGTAAAAGTACGTATACATTTTAACGTATGTCAATAAAGTATAATACTAAGTGACATAGAAAGAAGAACATCCAGTAATAATGAATATTTTGTAAATTTTTTTTGGGAATATATTTTTTTATATCAAGATAAAAAACGATCAGTTTTTCACCCATATTGCCCTAGCGGTTGTTTTATTAACCTCATTCAAAAACACTTACGATTAAGTAGCCCTAAAACAATGAATTAAGCATTTGTAAGTACAGTTGTCATTTAAGCGATTTAAATTGCATTTCAAAAAGCTTCTTTAATTCAATCACAATGCCTCCAGTGCGAAGACGCCATAATTTTCGCCATAGGGGTAGAACGCAACGGAGTTTAAACACTGTGGCAGTTTGTGTTCGGGCATGGAACCAAGAGGGCCGTACACGAAGAGCGAGAGGTACAGGACGTCGTTGAAGAACCACAGATCGCCGTCTTAGACTATTGGCTTTACGGGACCGCTTCGTGGAGATGGGAGTAGCAGTTCTACAAGTGTTAATCATGAAATCACGATTGTGAAACAGAACAAAGAAGTAGTTTTTAGTGCCAATAAAGAAGTGTACTTTAACAACACTATAACAATTAGAAATGTATTAATCATAATACATATTTAAGGTGTTCAACGCAAAAATGTTAATAATTGTGAATAAATATTGGACAAAATAATTTGTAGGTGTAGGGATAAAACCCCTAACACAATTTGTTACTTTTAAGTTTAACAAAATTGCATTCCACCCCTTACTGGCATTTGGGTCAGTTCAGCTTTTTATTGTACCTAATATGAAAATTTTATACATATTATAATACAGTCCATTTATAAGGTTGTTGGTGGTTAATTATTTATTTAACACAAACCGATTTTGAAGTTTATTATCCGAACATTTTTGGTCCTTATCGAGCCGGGTGTATTTATTCAATTTGGTTTGTGAGTGATTAAAGTGAATTGGGAATTAGTGGATTGGGTTCTATGAACACTGTATTATATTTGGTGGAAACCTTTGTCGCGTGACGTGAATATTGTGTTGTTTTCGCGCGAACGAAGAATTGGCTGGATTAATTGGTTAATCAAACAAAGAAAGAAGACAGCATCAAAGAGACTCTGGAGAGTTGACCGCACCCTGAAAAGAACAGCTGGAATGCAGAGTTGACGAGGCATTTGACCATCGCTAGAAACTATTCAAATTACCCTCTTTGGTGGCAAGAAGCGGCATCGGTGTGAAAAAGAAGCCTCCTTAAAAGATAAGTCCTTTTCTAATCCTATTTGGTCGGTCCTAAAATACTTTAACGGTTTAACGTATTTGCTCTTCGTTTTGTTATTTAAAACTTTCAAAGTTGGGAATATTTTCGGTTGTTTATTGGGAGTTGTAAAATATGGCCGATTTACAAAACTTAATTCGAAAGCGTAGGGTTATTAAGGCGTCACTTACTAGGTTTAATAAGTTTTTACAAAATTTTAAGCAGGGGGATGAATTAACGGAAAACTTGCCACTGTATTCTTTTAGTTTAAGTGAGATTAGCGTTTCTAATAATATTACTTTAGCTGATGATTCATTCAATGTTTCGAAAGAAGTAGATATCTTACTGGGTTCACATATATTTTATGAAGTAATGTTAGCGGGGTCAATTAAGATGGATGAGGTAATTTTTAGGGAAAGGAAATTTGGGTGGTTAGTGGCGGGTGCCGTAAATGCTGGTTGGGAACAAGGGTTTTTTGCTGTTTGCAATTTAAGTGTGAAGCCAAAATTAGCAATTAAGGATGACAATTTTGAACCGGATGCGTGCGAAAACAAATTTTTAAATGATACATATAGAGGGGTTGATGGCAGATTTGTTGTTAAATATCCGTTGAAATCTGATATTTCGTTATTGGGTAATAGTTCTGAATTAGCGAACCAACAATTTTTGAGATTAGAAAGTAGATTTGATAAATCTACTAGTTTAAAGAAAAGAATATTGTAATTTCATCAATGAGTATATAAAATTAGGACATATGGAGAAAATTGTTGATTTGCCAACTAAAGGGGCAGTTATATCATTCATTAATAGTGAGAAGTTATTACCCAAAAACAATTTTTATATTCCACATCATTCAGTCTATAAAAACGATTCTAGTACCACAAAATTAAGAGTGGTGTTTAATGGCAGTATGAAATCAATAACAAAGTTTCTTTGAATGACATATTGCAGAATGGTCCCGTGGTTCAAAGAGAATTGTATAGCATTTTACTTAGATTTAGAAAACATAATATTGTAATTGCGGCTGAGTTGATCACAAAAATCAAGACTTATACAACATATTATTTGGAGAAAAAATGTTGCAGATCCACTTAGAATTTATAGATTAACGGTTTGAAACCATCTAGTTATTTGGCTACTAGGTGTATAAAACAATTATCTTTAAATTTTTCTGACAAATATCCGCAAACCTCTGATGTTTTAATAAACGATATTTATATTGACGATTTAATAACGGGATGTGATTCAGAAGGAGATGCTTGTGTGCTTAAGGCTCAATTAGATGAAATACTAGGGAGTGCTGGATTTAAATTAAGAAAGTGGCGCGGTAATTAGCCACACTTTTTAAATAATTACGAGCCGATATCATGTTAGGACAAACATTTTATTAAAACTAAAGAGGAACAAAAACATTAGGATTATATTGGGATGCAGAAATAGACTGTTTAAAATTTTCATTTAATATTGATTGGGAAGAAAAAATATGTTACAAAAAGAAGTATTTTATCAATTGTGTCAAGTTTGTATGACCTATTAGGTTTAATTGGACCGCTTACAGTTTGGAAAAATATTTATTCAAAATTTATGGGCTACTGGGTTAAAATGGGACGACGAACTACCAGATAACTTGAAAGGTATGTAGAGTAAACTTGGATTTTATTTTTGGGATTAAACAATTTAATTATATATGTGAAGCGCCAAATAACATACAACTGCACGGGTTTTGCGATGCCAGCATAAAGGCTTTCGGATGCGCTATTTATTTAAGAAGCGTTAATGAAGTAGGCGAAACTATGAAAAAATTGATTTGGTTAAAATCACGGTTGGCTCCACTTCAAAGGCTAAAAAAGGAAGAAATAACTCTTCCTAGGTTGGAATTATGCGGTGCAGTGTTGCTAGCGAAAAATATTAAATTAATTTCGAGGGGAGTTAAATTTGCCTTGTAATACTATAAAGTATTACACAGATTCAACAATAGTTTTATCTTGGTTAGACAAACCTGCAGAGTATTGGAAACTATATGTAGCTAATACGGTTAAAACAATACAAGAATTAAATTTAGAATGGCAAATTAAAGCGCGTAAACTCATGGGTTTATTCAAATCTACTGTCTACTGAAGAGCTACAATAATCATTATTATTAACTAGCGCAACAAGAATTTTTTTCTAACGATTATATGATTTTAACTAAAAGGGAGACTATTACTCGCGAAAGTAAGCTGATAAAACTGAATCCTTTCATGGATGACAATAAAATAATTAGAGTTGGTGGTCGTTTGAATTTGAGCGATTTTTCATTTAACAAACGGCATCCGATTATTTTGCCAAAGGGTCATTATTTAACAACACTAATAATTAGAGAAAGTCATTATAAAAATCTGCATGCAGGAGCACATTATCTCTTAGCTGATTTAAGAGAAGAATATTGGCCGATAGCCGGCTTAACTAGTGTTAAAAGGGAATTAAGGAAATGCACAGTATGTATTAGGTTTAGCTCTAGAAAAATACAACAATTAATGTGTAATGTGCCAAGGGAAAGGCTGGAACCTTGTAGACCGTTTCAATTTGTGGCAATTGACTATTGTGTGCCATTTGAGATTAAGGAAAGGAGTTTTAGAAATACCAAATTTGTAAAGGTATATCTTTGTGTTTTTGTCTGCGAGGCTGTTCATTTGGAAGTTGCTTCCGGGCTTACTTGTGACGCATTTTAAAATTGTTTTAAGCGATTTATTAGTAGACGGGGGTTATGTTCACAAATATGGAGCGACAACGCCACTCATACCAAAATTCAGAACTATTTCAAAATTATTTGGCAACTAATAAGGTTAAATGGAAATTTTTACCAAAACGCTCACCTCATTTTGGAGGATTAGATGAAACTGTCGTTAAATTATTTAAAATGCATTTTAAAAAAGTTTTATTTCAATATAAAAGGGCACTAGTATACGAAGAGATGAATACGTTAGTTTGTGAAATAGAATCAATTCTAAATTCTAGACCACTAACTCCTCTTTCCGATAATCCACAGGACCTAAGTGCTCTCACACCGGGCCATTTTATAATTGGAAAAAGAATGGATACCATCGTGGAAGAAAATTTGGAAGCTCTTGGGAAAAGGCTGGACGCTTAAGGCAGGTTACGAGCGATAATTGCAAGTTTCTGGAAGATATGGGTGCGAACATACGTTCGTCAAAAATGGAATAGAAGAAGCAAAAATCTGCAGGATGGAACGTTGGTTCTGCTAAAGGATAGCAACTTACCACCACAGCATTGGCGCATGGCTAGAGTAACTAAAGTTCATTACGGTCAAGACGTTCTTATACGAGTAGTCGACTTACTAACATCAACGGGGCATACCACGCGCGCCATCACTGAATTATTACCCTTAATGAAAAATATTCTTCAATTGGGCGGGAGGATGGACAAAATAATTTGTAGATGTAGGGATAAAACCCCTACCATAATTTGTTACTTTTAAGTTTAACGGAATTGCATTTCACCCCTGACTGGCACTTGGGTCAGTTCAGCTTTTTATTGTACCTAATATGAAATTTTTGTACATATTATAATACAGTCCCTTTATAAGGTTATTGGTGGTTAATTATTTATTATTGTGTTTTTTGAAAAAAAAAACACAATATTATGGGAAATTATTTCAAAAAATGGCGATTATGCCTCATTCTTAAAAAGACAGAGGTTTCTTGTTTTCATTTAAGTAATAGAGAAAAAGTAGAAAACTTAATGTTATCTTTAATAATACAAAGTTAAACCATAATTTTAACCCAGTTTATCTGGGAGTAACTTTAGATACGTTTTTAATTTACAAAGATCTTTTAGAATTAAACAAAAAATGAAAACAAGAAATAATGTCATTCAAAAATTAACAGGAACAACTTGGGGAGCAGATGCAAAGACACTTCGTACAGCTGCATTGGCATTAATTTATTCTACAGCAGAATATTGCGCTCCTATCTGGTTGAATAGTTATCATACAAAAATAGATGCCCAGTTGAATTGCACTATGCGTATAATTAGTGGAACCATTAAATCTACTCCTCTCGATTGGCTTCCTGTTCTTTGTAATATTACTTCATCGAACATTCGACAAAAAACTGCGTTAAAACGAGAATGGGATAAATGCCAACTTAACAAAAAGTTGCCAATTTGGAATGACATTGACAACCCTCCTGCTAAAAGACTTAAATCTAGAAGTCCTATATGGTTGCAAGATTACTTAAGTACGGCTTTTTCTGAAATTGAAGAGTGGAAAAAATTATGGTCTGGAGTTGATGTTTTCAATAAACATCTCATTGATGATCTCAACAATAGAAGTCCTGGCTTTGATCAAAACAGAAAAATTTGGTCAAAAGTAAATCGCATAAGAACGGGCCATTCAAAATGCAACTCAATTCAATTCAATATTTATTTTGTCTTAAAAAGTTTTTCTATAACAAAAGATTTAGTTTTTTCCTTTACCATATCAAAAATAAACAAAAAACAACATAATATTTCATTAAATTATAATTCAACTAATTCTTGTTTCCTTCTTCAACCTTCCATCCCTCTCTTCTCTAAACTTTCAGTATTTTCTTTTCCTCTCCTCCATCCCTTTCCTCCTCTCCAACACTTCCCTCATCCATTGTTTTCCTTCCCCTTTCTCTCCTAGTAGTAACTTCCATTCCTTTTCCTCATGTCTTGTTTCCCTGCATCCCTCTTTTATATGTATTACATTTTCCCATTCATCCCCACACAACCTGCATACTCTCTCCTCATCACTCATCCAATATTTATTTTCCTTTCCTTCATTACTCATTCTGAACCTTGCAATCATTCTTATTTCATTCATTCCTTTTCCTTCTGTTATGTACCTTGGTGTCTTGTCTGTCATTATTTTTATGTATTTCTCGTTATATTTTCCTTCCTTTATTTTTGCCCTTCTTTCCTGCTTCTGAGTATCTTTATCTCTTGCACTTATTTCCTCTTCCATCTCCCCCCCTCTCGTAATCTCTTTATCTCTTCTCTCGCGTATCCCACTCTTTCATAGTATTTTCTTCTTTCTTCTTCCCCATATTTTACCTTCTGTGCCTCGATCTCTTTACAAACTTCATAAAGTATTTCATTTTCCTTCCTACTTCCCATTTTTCTTCATACCTTACTGCAATTCTTCCTGCTTGTATCCTTATTTTTTCTATTTCTAGCTCTTCTTTCACTATATACCCCGGTGTCTCTTTCTCTAGTCCTAACGTCCACTTCCAGTATTTCTCCTGTATCTTCTCTTGCCATTTAAAATGCAACTCTATGTTGTTCAATTGGGATGCGATTTTTAATCCAAATTGTGACTGTGGAAACGAACCAGAGAAGGTTACACATATTGTAGAGGATTGTCAATTAACGAAGTTTATAGGAGAGTTTCCAAACATTCATAATTTAACGAATGAAGCAATATTATGGCTTACGAAACTGAAGGACATCTGAAGTTCAGCAGTTTTTGTATTTTTGTCTTGATTATCTGTTGTCCATTATTTTGTTTTGCTATTTCTTTAACCTACTATTTTGTTTCGTCATTGTCATGACTGGCGCTTGGACCGGTCCATTATATGTCGTCATGCAATGGCTGTGCTGTTATATTTTTTGTTCTTATTTACCTTCTATAATGTTTACACACTTACACATTTCCAACAAGTACATCTTCATCCCTTGCCAAGAACTTAAATTTGTCAAACTTAAAGAATCGTAGAACGTACTTAGATCTAGTATTTCTATACAAAATATTTAATTCACATTATTGCCCTGACTTATTAAGTAAGATAATACTGCATGTGCCAAATATCAGTACTCGCTCAACACATCTTTTTGCAAAATCCTTTTATAGAAGAAATTATCTATACAATAGTTTTTTCCCTCGATCTTTCAATGCAGCCAATGATTCTGGAGATGTTTGTTTTTCTCTCACCTTAGCAAACTATAAAAACGAATACATGCATTAGTTTGTGTGTAACTATGTTTATTCTGTGTTCTAATATTAAAGATTAAATGTATAGCGGTGTTCTTATGTACTTTATTTTTAATTTTTTGGTTATTTGTTTTTTCAATTTTTGGTTTTTAAACTTATCTACCTTTAAGAATGTAAATGTATTTCATTTTGAGTGCGATAATTAAACACACTCTTTCTTTCGTTATTGCGGACTCTGATTTTAATTTTTATTTTTAGTATTAATATTAAGTAGAGTTGTATTATGAAATACTTTAATTTCTAATATTGTATCTATTGTATCTAGGGTATGCCTGCCCGTTAAATAAATAATAAATAAATAAATAAATTAATTAATATTAACATGAACACTAGGGTGGGTATGGGTTGGCATGTTTAGGTTTTAGTGGTTTTCCTAAACCTTGAAGTAAATGCTTTGCCAAGACGAACCAATCCACTATTGCACACGGTTTCGTCACCACACTATACAGGTTTATACTGATCTTCTGGGGCACCATACATAACACTTACATCACACTACAATACTTGTGTAATGTACCATACGAATAAATAAATAATTATTTATTTAACACAAACCGAATTTGAAGTTTATTATCCGAACAAATATTATTTAACAAATATTCTCCTAGCATTTTCAATATAAAATTACAATTTTTAATTACAACTGACAGCTGTCAGATTTATTCAGTTGTGAGTACAACTGACAGCTTTATCTCCCTTGTGAGTGAAATTTGATTTTTGTCACCGAGAACAATGGTATAATGTACACTCATGAAATTTAGAACTTGGACACCACAATTTCTGTAAACAAAAGTTTGCACATTGTGAAGCGGGCTTAAGGGTATCATTTACAATTCTAACAGCAGGTAGTCTCAGCAGGGGTTATCTTATAGAAGGACTGTAGAATGAATCATTACACTAAGCACGTTTTAGAAAATAGGTAATTTACGTTGCTTACTTAATTTTTTCTTTAAAGAATATATTTGAAGGTATCGCTAATTAAACACCATAGCTCGATTAATTATCGAATCAAAATTTTGTTTAGGAAATGTTTACAAAATAAAATTAGAAATAATTTTGATTTAAAAACGTCTACAAGCAATAACTTTTAAATTAAATCAAAAAACTAAACATGGTTATTTGGGTTGACTGATTATTACTTATTTTTAAATAAATCTAACCTACTAATTATTGTAAGTTATTAAAAAAATCATTAAACTCTCTATTCATAATATTTAGTCCTTACAAAATGTATATTTTATGACGTTTCATTTTTTTCTGTAGTTAATATAAAAAGTGAAAATAAAAACTAAGGCAATTCTTATTGTCAACGTATATATTTAGTTTTTTGACAAGAATTTATTACATAATTATAATTAAGATACCAAGTTATAGTTTAAAATTAAATGAAAACGTTTTTTTTTAAATAAAGGTATTACTATATAAATAAAAGATAAATGTGTTCTGATGTTAATTGACACGTATGATTAGTATAAACTAACTGTTGGCATATTTCTTATATAAATAAATATAAGAAATCAATAATGGGTGTGACCTCCATTATTATTGATACATTCTTGGAGGCGTCTGCTCATTGACGCTATCAAGGTATCAATATAATTAATATTAATCGTTTCCCATGCGGTATCAATGGCTGCAATTAGTGCATTACGGTTTACTGGTATAAAATTTGGCCCTTGTTGTCTTCGGATAACAGCAAGTATTCGAGCCCAAACATTTTCGATAATGTTAAAATCTGGGCTTTTGCTGGCCAGGGTAACAGCTCCAAGTTATTTTCTCGTATCCAATTGCGCACAACCCGCGAAGTATGAATAGGGGCGTTGTCCTTTAACAACAAAAATACATTATGAAAATGTTAATTCAACAGATCCCGAACTATTTTTTGAGAAAGTATAGTGAAATAAGAATACTTACTTGTTGGAAAATATAATCTTCGTCTGGATAAAACACTTCGACTGAAGGTTTCATAATAGTTTCCAAAATATCTAAATACGCAGCAGAATCAAGACGTCCATCGATAGCCCAACAAACTCCTGGACCCCGCGCGCTAACCCAACCCCACACATTAACCACTTCGTTTTTAGGACATATGTGATTATTTTCGTAACGAGTTCCTTCCATTCTAAAAACTTTTAGTGGTCCATCGTTGCGGCTATTGAACGTTTTTTCGTCGCTAAAAATCACTCGATTCCAAAATTCCAAAGGTTCGTTCACATATCGCCTTGCAAATTCCAGACGACGTCTCATATTTTCGTCACTGAGAACTTCTTTCGCAGCAGCATTATACTTCTTTATTCCCATCTCCTTTAATCTTTTTGTGCAGTTATACGGCATCCGGGAAAATGTGTATCTGCTATAGCCCTGGAGTATGTAGCAAATGGTTGTTCTGTTACGTAATGAAACAACTCGAGATCTTGAGCACGTGTAGATACTTTAGGTCTACCACTTCCGATGGCTCTTTCCAAAGTGTGTTCAAGATTCCATTTTACTCGGTAATGCCCTACGGTGCTTTTTGTATATCTAACATACGTGAAATTTCACGCACGCTACGGCCCGCCGCTAATTCCGAAACAATCCGCGCTTTCAAATCAGCACCGAGATGAGGTGGCATTTTCACAACACTTGAAATTTTAA
The DNA here is from genome assembly GCA_030710515.1 of Abscondita cerata. Lineage (NCBI taxonomy): Eukaryota > Metazoa > Arthropoda > Insecta > Coleoptera > Lampyridae > Abscondita > Abscondita cerata. The sequence goes on along the minus strand of JALBCR010001357.1, from coordinate 135,893 downwards.
ACTAAATGGAATTTACATTTCTTACTTTATTTATTGGTTCACACTACCCCTTCTCAAACAGTAGGTAATTGTTTATTTATTACATACTTCTAATGACCAATGTAACAACCCTTAGAGCAATATGACTCAAAGGAAGTAAATTAAACAAACAAGGATATTCTATTGTTATTGAAACTTATTCATAAAGTTAAAGCCATTTCCTTATAATGCTAATGGACAGGATTTTCTTTTAAGTATTAAGATTACAATAGAGGACTTATAAACTTTCGAAAATATCTAATTATAAATATTTACACTGCAATTGCGCTTTTTCCTTAATAATTTCTTAGCAATAACATACACGTTCTTGGTTTTAAGTTGTCATAAATTTGATATGATATAAATTTGTGTTTCTAATATTACATCACAAACTAATCTTTATTCGCCAAAAATTGTTGCTTAAGTTGTAAAGCTTCGTACACACCTGAACAACAAACCGAGCAACAAACATAACAACGAACCGAAAGTCAAACAGAACGACAAACGATCTTTTATGATTTCCACAATCCGAACAACAAACGGAACGTTTGTGCTGTTCCATAATTATTTTCAGTAGTTTTCAGTTCAGATATATTTATTATTGAGAAGAGAAAATTGCGGAAAACAAGAAGATAGTGCCAACCAAATTTTTACCCACAAAGAATAGTAAAAAATTATAATTTACTTCGCTTTTTTTTTATTTTGCAAATTTCCCGCCTAAATGATCATTTTTTCTTGCATTCCTAAACACTAATTAATTTAAAACATTTTTCTTCTGTCAACTCCATAATATTACCTAAAACACAACAAACCCACAAAAGGGAGGACAAAAAATAAATAATTTAATTCTCCCGCATAAGTTTGTTCGCCGTTTTGTTTACATTCGTCCAAACCTGCAAACGCATTCGCGCGCATTTTCTTTGATGTCGGAAAAAAAACGAGACAAGTTGCGGGAACGCCGCAAACCGTTCGTGGAACAATCAGGACTTGCGAATCTGTTCTAAAATTCGTACGTAGCACCGTCCAAATTAATGTTCCGATTGCCGTTCGGTTCGTTGTTCTGTTTGTTCCTCGGTTTGTTGTTCAGGTGTGTACGAAGCTTTACAATAAGCATATTAATATGAACTATATCTTATGAAAGGAGAGTTATGTAACTATAATTAACGATCCGTAATTTGAAATTCACAACGATAATTAACTATCGGGATATGATGACCCTATACTTCGCAGGTTGTGCGCAACTGGATACAAGCAAATAACTTGGAGCTGTTACTCTGGCCAGCAAAAGCCCAGATTTTAACATTATCGAAAATGTTTGGGCTTGAATACTTGCTGTTATCCGAAGACAACAAGGGCCAAATTTTATACCAGTAAACCGTAATGCACTAATTGCAGCCATTGATACCGCATGGGAAACGATTAATATTAATTATATTGATACCTTAATAGCGTCAATGAGCAGACGCCTCCAAGAATGTATCAATAATAATGGAGGTCACACCCATTATTGATTTCTTATATTTATTTATATAGTAATACCTTTATTTAAAAAAAAAAGTTTTCATTTAATTTTAAACTATAACTTGGTATCTTAATTATAATTATGTAATAAATTCTTGTCAAAAACTAAATATATACGTTGACAATAAGAATTGCCTTAGTTTTTATTTTCACTTTTTATATTAACTACAGAAAAAATGAAACGTCATAAAATATACATTTTGTAAGGACTAAATATTATGAATAGAGAGTTTAATGATTTTTTTTAATAACTTACAATAATTAGTAGGTTAGATTTATTTAAAAATAAGTAATAATCAGTCAACCCAAATAACCATGTTTAGTTTTTTGATTTAATTTAAAAGTTATTGCTTGTAGACGTTTTTTAAATCAAAATTATTTCTAATTTTATTTTGTAAACATTTCCTAAACAAAATTTTGATTCGATAATTAATCGAGCTATGGTGTTTAATTAGCGATACCTTCAAATATATTCTTTAAAGAAAAAAAATAAGTAAGCAACGTAAATTACCTATTTTCTAAAACGTGCTTAGTGTAATGATTCATTCTACAGTCCTTCTATAAGATAACCCCTGCTGAGACTACCTGCTGTTAGAATTGTAAATGATACCCTTATGCCCGCTTCACAATGTGCAAACTTTTGTTTACAGAAATTGTGGTGTCCAAGTTTTAAATTTCATGAGTGTACCTAAAAAACTACACCTGTAAGATGAAATATATTATTTTTTTTAATGTTGTATTTCTTTGAGACATGACTGTTACTACAAGTCGTACACGCTGCTGCTATTCACTTCGTTTTATTACAAGAAATACACGTCATGTGCTAGTGTATTTAAAATTGTACACATTAAATATACATGAGTTTACTTTTTGTGAAATCTATTAAACGAACGGTTAATTAATTTGAAGAAGTAACATGGTGAATAGTCAGTTGAAATTGTCTCTCGAATTTATTATGGTTTTTATCTTATGACAGATATTCAAAAAGTTCACATCACATCAGATGTAACGTGTGTAATGGTTTTTCCATTTGTGAAATTTCAAGCATCAATTCGGCGCTATTACGTTATAGTCAGAAATCCTATCTATTAAATGGACCAAAATAGATAAATAGTGATTTAACATAAAGTAAATAATAATTGTTTATTTTTAGTAAATACACAAATCTATTGAATAATAGCATTGACTATAAATCACCCTAAAGTAATTTTAAAATCAATGGTAATTAGAATTAAAGCACCACACACCTAATGAAAGCTTTGACGTTTAATATTCAATCAAACATTACTAATAGTAACAGCCATCAACTAACGCAGTTGTACAATCACGTGCACTGTTCACGGCTACTTCGCTATTGATTGATCAATATTTGAAGGTCATCGCAAATAGACTGCTTTCACCACTTTAAATATGTATCATTTTCTTTATGTGTCGTGGTGATTTGTTTCGTGATCATATTCGTCAGGTAAATACGGCTATTCACGTGAACACTGCATGATCAAAACCTGATAGCTATTTTGCTTCGTGAATTTTACTATAGTTGTATAATATACATATTATCACAAAAGCTTTCTACCATTTTACCTAGCTCTATAAAAGAACTCGATTGGATTCTTTTATAGCTCTGTAAATGACAAAAAAAATTAAAATGGGTACATTTCTAACTTCTTACCGTACATGGTGATTGAAATTCAGTAATCTCATCAGAATAAAAAATTAAACATTCACTTTATTAATTGTTAAGTTAACAATAACAATACATAAAATATACAAAAATATTAAAATCAACACGGTTTAGTTAAAAATTAAATAAATCTAATCTAAAAAACTGACGGAATTTCTATATTTTTTAATTTAAATAGTTTTTTACATTAGTATAATTTTTTAAATAACACACAGTAATCAAAATTTGGTACATGTTTGTATTACATTACGTACAGCAATGAAGCAATGTGCTTTGCAAGACAATGTGCAAGTATATAATATTACGTTGTTTCTTATTACTATTGAATTCCTCATATAATTCTGAATGTAATGGAAACGTAATAAACGCAACAGCATAATTAAAATCGCAAAGCTGTTAAAATTCTGTGATTTATTTAAACAGTGAACAAATGCAGAATAATACAGAAAGTAAAATAGAAATTCCCAGAAATACCCAACGTATTGTCAATATCCAAAATGCGAGAAGATATGCTGTTTTATTGCAGTAATGAGAAAATACTTCAACGTAATTGGGTTCGTAGATACTGTATACCCAAACCGAACCTGCAAAAAAAGTGCACTTGTTTAATTTTATATTATTGAATAGGACAGATCATGCAAATTAAATGAAAGTACGTTGTCTCCTTATACTGACGTACAAATAAATTAATTACGTAATTGTTTACGATGATGGAATTTAAATTATAAACACCTGTTATTAACAAATCTTATAACTTCTGAATCTGTAACAATATTATTGCTTCAACACATCCCTTATAATTAATTACAATTGCTAATGTTCTGCCCTTGTTTAAAGTTATACGCAACATGCAAAACAACTTACTAAACAGATTTACATATTTAAGTATTATTTAATAGGATTTAAAGGCAAATTTAAGTCATTATACTTGCCTACAATCATCCAAACAAACTCGAAGATGTACAAAAGAGTAATTACGATGGTTAGAATGGTAAGATCCAGTTTTCGATTTATAAATGGTAAAATTTTCGATGCAATACCCGTAGCACCTAAAAAATTATTAGTTATTTTCTTAAACACACGTAAATTTGAACTTACCAGCAACTATAAGGTATATGGGTATTCTGTGGTCGATAGGACATTTATCCTTGTTTATAATACCGAACACCAGCATAACGACGTCAAGGATTAAGAATATTATTAGGGTTATGCTAACAGAAGCTGAAAAATATACACAATTATACTAAGATAATACATTTTCATTAAGTTCAATATATTTAAAGCTTATAATACAACCATGTAAAAAATTAACTAAACTTTCAAGGTACTTTTATAGTATTCAGTGGCCTATTCATTCACTAATTAGCAGTTTAATTACGATATAATAGAACTACAAGTTGTTTTACTAAAAACAGTTAAATAAAGCAGAAAACAAGTTACACTCTAATCTTTCTTTAGTGTGTAATTATTAAAAAAAACTATAAATAGTAGTTTTAAATAAATTCATGAAATCACGCTTTTGTAAGTCTGAATGTGTATATGGCGGCATAAAACTTTAAACGCAAATTGAAGTTAATTAAAGAAAAATACAGGGTGTTTCCTAAGCAATCTAAAATATTGTAGTAGGCGCTTCGTCACTCAATTTTAAGACGAGAAATTCTTATAAACATGTGTGATAAGTCTTGTCGTTAATGAGATACAGGGTGTTGAACTTTTTGTAATAAATGAGCTCTGACTGAAAATCAAATTTATGTTTCCTGGTGACGCTACTAGTTTTTAGAAGTAAGACGAAACAACATGTTTATTCTAAGTGACCTTTGGAACAATTAACTGTAACGACTTGTGTGCGTTAAACTACACGGCGCCATCTAAGCGATGGTTTTAATGCTTAAAACAACACCTGAGTCGATAAAGCCACAAGTCCTTACAGTTGGAATTTACTTAGTTTATACTATTTACACGTGTCCATTTTAACACGAGATGTCGCAAGACACACATTTTACTTTGGAACAATGTTGACAAATCATGTGTCAAATATAAAAATCAACACCAAAAACGATTAAGAAATTTTTATCATACGGATTTTTTTGTTAAGTTGACAACGATGCCTGCGTTTACTAATTCTGAAATGGATAATATGAACTTTTTGTATGCATGAGCGAATGGTAATGCCTTAGAGGCTAGACGGATGTATGCCCAGCCATATCCCAATAATCGTTTACCATGTTGTAATGCGTTTACTAAGATACATATTCGTCTACAAGAAACTGGAACTTTTGCTAAATCAAAGAATATTATTGGACGACCCAGAAATCTGAGAACACCACAATTGGAAAACCAGATTCTTCAAATTATTGACCAACATCCAAAAACGAGTCTAGAATAATTGCCGATGAAGTAAATGTTAATGACAGAACTGTTTGGAATATTCTAAAAGATAATTTATTGTATCCATATCATGTTCAATGTATTCAACATTTGATAGCTGCTGACTATCCGCTCCGTATACAATATTGCCAATGGATTTTAAATAAAATAGCAAACAATCCCAATTTTGTTTGCCATTATTCTGTTTACGAATGAAGCCAACTTTTCAAGAAATAGATTATGAATTTTCCTAATGACCACATATGGGCAGATGTAAATCCATATGCTGTAAGTGAAAAACGATTCCAACAAACATTTTCGGTCAATGTTTGGTACGGCATCATCGAAGACTATTTAATAGGACCTTTTTCCTTTCTTCGCGGTTAACCGTGAAACATATCTTCATTTTCTAGAAAATGAACTTGCAGTTCTTTTAGAAGACGTACCTCTTATTATAAGAAGGCGCATATGGTTCGTGCATGACGGTGCCCCTCCACATTTTTTAGTGATTGTACGCAAGTTATTAAATAACCTTTTTCCAGACCATTGGATAGAACGAGGATCTCCTCACCCGTGGCCCCCTAAGTCACTTGTACTCAATCCTCTGGATTTTTGTGTGAAAGTATTTGGCAATCCATTAGACATTTTGAACATATGCTCTGAAATGTACTATTTTTTCTTTACGTTTAATACATGTTGTTGCTTCTAATACAATAATAACACAATTCAATACCCTGTATCTCATTAACGACAAGACTTCTCACACATGCTTATAAGAAACTTTCGTCTTAAAATTGAGTGACGATGCACCCACTACCATATTTTAGATTACTTAGGAAACGCCCTGTATATCAATACGGTACCAAATAAAACCTACATGAACAAGCCATACCGATCATTACCTATACAAAATCTTCCGAAAAATATTGCGTAATATGCAAATGTTTTAACATTGAAAATTGCAAAAATCTTACATTTTATTACAACAATTAATAATTTAATTCATATAAGCATGATTACGTAGATTATAGATATAACTGAATTTTATAATCATGAATTTTTGCAAAATCTCTAAACTTTATATATAGATCGGGGTTTTCTAAGACTGTCGTCGTCTTCCCGCACTCAGCCTCCAATGTTTTCTTTTTATTATATTCACAAATTTATAAATATGTAGATTAATTTTTAACATACATTTAATTATGTTTTGTTTTTCCAAGTTAAAAGTTTAAAACATTATTTTATCAAACAGTTTAAATTATTTTGTTCCCAAAAATAAGTTGGAATTTAAACATTTCAAAGCGTTTTACCATTTGACATAAAGGGGCGTCGAAGATTGTTTTCAACGTAAGAGGGGTCGATTACGTGATGTCAAAACTTTAAAATTATTTTTGAAAATCTAAATCGCCTCAATTCATCAAAGTAGCTTATAAGTTTGATTTTGTTGTTTTACAACATACAATAGTATAAACTTAAATTGAATATTTTAACAAAACCACTAGAAGGTATATTTTGTTTATAATGTAAGCCATACTACAGTAAAACCTGCATAAAGTGACCACACACGGAATCTATTCTCATTTGTAATGCAACATTGAGTTCTCCGAAATAATATAGTTTTAATAAGTGTTTGTAAATAAAACCTCAGCTGTTCGCAGAAGAGAATTATTGTTTAAAAGAAAACAAAATTAGGCAGATGTGTAAAAGGCAAGCGTAAGTACTTTACGACACTTTTTACCAAACAATAAATTGTACAAAACTCATTATGTAAAATTAAATGTAGAAACAGTGGTAAGGGATTATGCAGTAAACTATGTGGAGTACCTTATGTATTAATTATTAAAAATAACTTTGTGTAAGGATGGTCAAATTAAGGTATTATTTTATTATTCTGAGGTGGTCTTTTGTCACATGGTACATGGTCACTTTATACAAAATAAAATACTCGAAGTTGATATTTAAGTTTAACTTCAATGCATTTTGTTTTATTATTATTATTATTATTAAATATAGATTTGTAATTATACTAAGTGACATAGAAAGAAGAACACCCATTAATAATGAATTTATTTGAACAATTTTTGGTATACTAGTGTATACGAATTAGATTAGTAAACGATCACAATTTGATAAAAATTAAACTTTTAACTTCTTCAAAAATTTAATAATGTGTTGGTCCACCACGATGTCTTGGGCTACTTAATCGTAAGTGTTTTTGAATGAGGTTAACAAAACAACCGCTATGGCAATATGGCTGAAAAACTGATCGTTTTTATCTTAATATAAACAAATATATACCAAAACTGGGTGTTCTTCTTTCTATGTCACTGAGTATATTAACGTTTTATTTTTAATGTATTTTAATGATAAAGCCTAGCTTACAATTGTAATGATTAATTTTTAACTCCAATACATTTTAAGTCTTCATAGAGGACAGTTCTGTCTTGGTTGAAGCGCCGATAAGTAAAACTTAGGTACTACATTGTACAAGTACAAGGTACACTATACAAGTAAAGTGGAGTTTTACTTGCTCAATCTACCAAAAAACTCTCTCTCCGATAAAATTGCCGCGGTTTTTTTGAGAAAACTAAAAGCAATTTAAAAATAAAACTCATTAAAGTATGTCGCTTTTGGACAGAGAGACGGTCACTTTTTCACGTTCTACAGTCCTTGTAGATTTGTCTTAGTTATTATTGTATTTATTAGAGTGATTATAATTAGTACAGCATTGATTTAAATAATTTTTAATAAAAATCATACATGGGATTATGCAAATTTTATTGTTTGATGATTTCACATGGATCAAACCATCAGATTTTTGACCAAATACCTTCTATAAAAATCATCACAATTCGTTTGATCACTAAAGAATTATCGGTTAACATGCATAAAATACAAAAAACAAGATTTCGACGAATTGAGAAATTCTTCTTTTATTGAATTCCCGAAAAACGAAGATTATGTAAACACACATTGAAAAACGCAGTTAACAAAACCATAGCGATACAGTGAACGGAAATCGTAATTGTAAACCACCCCATTTAAGAATTTCAATGAAGTTTCGAGAAAGTGCAGTAGGAAATCGGCTAATCAATTGAAAACCGAACAAAGAGCAAAATAGTCTTTCAACCCGATTTACGGGTGAGTCTAAAAAGCTCATTAAAAATATTCAACAGAAAACAAAATGTAGTCAAAGATCTCAGATTAGGAAAAGGGATTAATGAAACGATAGAGTAATAATTATAGAATTTAACATAAAAGTAGTCACAACAACTTCTATACAAGTACGTGTTATGTCAACAATTTATACGGATATATAAGCATACAAATAGATTAAAAATGTGTGTGAAGATTTGGAAAAAAACTTACTGTAGCCTGCTGCTCGGACACCAAATATGTAACCCAAATATTAACAATAACTGCGTAGGTACTTTTATTTTCAATTACAAAACAACCAATAAAAAACCAACTTGAATTTAAATCAATTTGAACTTCTTTTAATGTGTAGGGAGATTCCAATTCAATACTACAAAATCGGAATAAGCAACCAAACGCGAATTGAGAGTGAAACTATAATAAATTACATTCTACAAAACGCAGCAAAATCAATAAACGCGATTTCTTAATTTTTCAAATCAATCAACGACAAAACAATGAATGCGACATCTTCGAAATTATGCAATCAAAAATAACATAAGAACTTCATACCATTGTATTCGAGTTTGGATTTTATAAGATTTTCTTTGTAAAATATCAATTTGGAATTTTATCAATAATTTGACTGCAGGCGATTTGAATTCTTCCAATACAAAAACGATAGCAAACAATTCGTAGCGCTAGCGGCGACATCCAGTACAAACAAGATTATCAAATACGACAATTTATCAATACAACAAATTCATGACGCAATCTTCTCGTCTACGAAAGGGGTCATAAACAAATCGATGTACGACCAACGATGTGTATGTTTCGATCAATGAATGAACGATCGCCAAGTGCGCATTACGCTTCGCGCCAAAACAATAACGCAAAACACAAAATTTCCATAGGGGTAACAAATTTACATGACTAGCACGGAAAGTGAATAATATCGTGCGAGGGAACAGATAGACATTTTCGTGCGAGTCGTGTACACTATTTTTCTACGACCAATACTTCAATAAAGCTAAAGAGTAAAAACTGCATTGTCGATAAATTAATTGTTATAGTATATTGCTTAGCGACCATGTTAGGACGTGTGATTTTGTCATGCATATTTGAAACCGTGTTGGTCAGCCCGTCATTTTAAGGTATCACTCGATAGGTAGTCGTATTTAAAAAACAAGCGCCCTCTCAGGCCCCACCCCGTTCGGCCCGGGGGATGCTCAAGAAATCTAGCTATCACAACTTGAGGTCAGGCACACCCCCACGGTGTGTATAGAAGGAGAACACCAGTAGAATTAATTCAATTATTACTTGTGATATCGTAACAGGTGAACCCTAAATTTTAAGATGGCTGATATCGTCAACTTTCTTGATTACTAGATTATACGGAAAATGGTCGTGGGAAAAGAATTTTAACGTATGGGTTAGAGCGACAATTATAAATTAATATATTTATCTACTACTTGAAAACAAATAAACTCAAAAGCACTGTTTGAAGAAAAGTGACCAAGACCTCTATTCTTGAATGCAAGTGAATATGAGTCGAGTTTCAATTCCACGGGCGATATTTTACTACGTTGCCATTGATGTACGTTGCTTTTAACCAATCCTAATAGACGTAGGTATTATCTATCATTTTAATGTTCGTTGGTACACTGTCAATTGGACTCTCAATAAGTTCTACAAGAAAAAACTACACTTCTTTTAACAATCCTAGTAGAAATTTTCTAAAAAATTTTCTCTGACAAGATAAAAGGGTCTTGCGTTTGTAGTACTTGGCGTGTTCTTCTGCATCTTCCAAATCTCGAATCAGTACATCTCATCTGGATTTCTTCTAGATTTTTATAATATACTTGTTAATATCGTAGGCTTATATATAAAAGCCGAGATGTAGAGAACGTAATGTCGGATTGAGTTGAAAAACATACCAAATGATAGGCAAATCGATTTAGAAGGTTAAAAATATGGTTTCGCCACTTAAAATACACTCTAATTAGCTAATTAATTAATTTAATTGGAAATGTAATGGATTAAAACCATTCAAATTAACAAATTTTGCCCAAAAATTTTTTGGGGTTTATTCTAGTAAACCATATAATAATAAAGTAGATAAACTTTGTACGCCGAAAAGTGTCACATCAATTTTGTTTAGTCTTATTACAACTGATAGAAAATAATTTCTCTCGACGTTGAAGCAATAGGAGGTGGGAAATTTTCAAGAATACCAACTTTATGTTTTCAAGAAAATCTTCGCTTTCTCATAAGAAAATAATTTCCTACAATTCAATTATGAAAGTTCAATTTAGTAGGAAAAATACATACATGGATTAAACTGGAAAATGCATTAAAATTTCAATTGAAGATTGCAAAATACCTCCCCATGAGAATATCAATTGAAAAATACGAAGTAAATAATTTGAAAAATTTTGCAAAAATTAATGACTGAGAAGATCAAAACTTGAAAGATTTAAAGTCTACAAACGATGAGAAATATCCACCAACTTTGAAAAAAATGTGACAGTTGATACTACCCACAAATGATTGGCAGATAAAGTGAAAATTATAACGTCATTATAGCTTAGTCCAAGTATGGACTGAGGATTAACAAACAAAATATTACAGAAATGCATTTCAGCACAGAAAAGAATAAAAATACCCTGAGTGTTGGAATTGGGTACACGAAGGTAAGTAAAATAAAAGAAAATAAGAATGTAGGTATGTGAAGCGAAAACAGAATGTACCAAATCTTGTGGATCATTGCGTTATACAGGCGTGTGATGAAGTTAAAAGGACTGACAGAGCTGATAACCAGGACGTTTTGAATAGAATAGAAACCTCTCGGAGAGAGAGCAGGCACATATCCTAGGTTTTAAAGATCAACGCTCAAAGTTCAGGAATCATTGGTGAATGAGAGAAGAAGTAGGAGGAAGAAGATTGATTATTCAGGACGTTCGGGATGCATTATAGGCACAGGACAGGAAAGCTCAAAGGAGAAAAACTGAAAACAGAAGTTCGAAAGTGGTATGACTTTGTGATTAAAATAATAAAAAAATATAATTTTTTAATGCAGATTATAAAGGAACCTGCCAATATGCCTTTCCCTGACTCTCAAGTTAATGTTTTTAATCCTCCTTTAATCAATTGATGCATAATAAATTTTATAATCATTTTTATTAATGATCATTTGTATCTAAATTTTTTTATTACCTTAAATACGTATTGGCGTTTCAGAATCTTATGAACTATGGGGCTGCAATCGGTTTTTGTCAAAATTTTGTTATTATTCATTTTACAAAAACTGATTTAATTTGCAGAAAACAAATAAAATGTTATATTCTTTTAATTTGTAATGATTTGGCATATTTTCGAAGTTATAAATATTTTTATTGTTTTATTTGTTTTGATAGAAAAAACTTTGTATTAACAGATTTGTAAGCGAATGTTTTTGTAATTCACTTAAAATTGTTCATTTTTAATTTGGCGCTGATTAATTATAATTTTTCAACACACGGTCACACGGTTCATAAGATTCTGAACTTCCTTTACCCGTACATTTATAGAATCGAAATGAATGAATGTAGAAATTTTAAAACAACCAACCAGGACCTCATTAATATCTCATAAAAAAATATGGTAATTCTATTTTGACAATTTTTTTTAAATTTGTGTGCCATTTAAAAAAATTAGAGCAAGGGTTTAAATTTGATAAAATAATATAATTTCAATCCAGATTGAAAATAAATGTAAGCAGTTTTCTTGCACCACCCTAACATATTGGCAAAGTTAAGAGGAAGTGAATTAGCAATGTTGATCCAAGAATCATCGATAATGGATTCTCAAATATATTTGCCTAAAAATGTTATTGATTGATTTAGTTTCAAATCAAACTCTGCCTCCCTGCACAGTTTGTGTTTACAACTTCAGGATGTGTCAAGAAAAATCAATTTACTTATTGGTAACTTGCAGATGATACTCAATTAATACAAAAAAAAACAATATTCAGAACCATTAAATGAACAAAAATTTAATATCATTAATCAACACACACAAAATTTAAAGAATTTACCACAAAAGGTTAAGTTAAACTAAAAATGCTACGCATTTGTTAATTGATTAAAACACAAGCAAAGAAGTAACAATGTATTCGTGTTAATTAGTATGAGCCACAAATTTTACGGTGTTGCAAGCAAGGATTTTTCATTTCCGTTATGACTTTGCTACAAATTACAAGCTACCGGAATTAAACTACTTAAATAAAATAACAAGTATTTTGCTAATGCCATATCAGTTCGTTTTGAACATTTGAACTCCCATATAATTATTTCCAAATATTATTCTAATTTCAAATAACTAAAAATACTAATTTTCACAACGCATTAAAATTTTTCTTAAATGTTAAATTCCAGAAGGCTTCTATCATAATGCATAAATTATTTTCTAAATATTTTTGAAGTTGACGAATGCTTCCCAAAGTTATAACATTTCGTAGGACGTAACTAAGCATTTAAACCTTCTACATGTATTTCTTAATTGGCAATTGTAATGATATTACGCAGTCCCACACTTATACCCTACTTTAACTAAATGTCTCCTACAAGGAACGTCAAGGTTGTTAAAATTAATTTTAAAAACCTTCTTTAATGTAAACTATAACTTAATTCTTTAATTTGTCTATCAATAAATTGAAAATATGTTTCATTCATTTTACCCAAGTTTTTTTTCTAGTCGATTCATTAATAAAACTTGCAAATCAATAAGTCAAGTTAAACACAACTTTAAGCAATTAAGTTCAACATTCACGTACTACCAGCACCTCATGCATTATTTATAAAATTTCGATTTCATTTATTTTGAAAATAGATTTCAATGAAGTAATTTTAAAACAATTACTTCTAAATTAAGAAACAAACGAAACAACTCCTAATAAAACTTATAAAAAGAAACTTACGATGATTGGCTTTTCTTTAATTTTATCTTGGAATGAACCAAAATGACATTTCGTTTTTGTTCCTGCCTCTTTCGACATCCATCGTTGATAAACTTTTTCTATCGTGTGTGTGATAACTTTTCTTGTTATAACTTTCCGTTCATTCACTAAAAGAAACTTGTTATTACGTGCCTTGACAGATACTCTTACTATCGTTGTTAAGATCGTACTGATCAATCTCAAAACGTAATGGACGAACGTTGGGTGTGTAAATTATTACGTTATTTTTATATGGGTTATTGTGTCAGGTCATCGCTATTTTTGCCATTACAAAACGACACCGCAACCTTGAGTTGCAATTTACGGAAGTAAGTATCCAAATTCGAAAAAAAATAAAATGATCCTTGCGTTAATTTTATTTAGTTCATTATTATTGGGCGACGTTTATAAACCACACAAATTTTTTTGAAGAAAACTTAATAAGGTTTATTTTTATTTTATTGCTTCTGTACTCAAAGTAGCTTTTTAGTATGCAACAGTTTCTTTTGAGATTAAAATATTTCTTAATGCAGAATTTATCACATCTAAAATAATTACTTTTGCAAACTTTCTTAAAAAGTTATTTTAAAATTACTTATTGCTTGAAGTAGGTAAAAACAATGGGTTATTGCTCGTTTTAAACACAAATATTTGCAGGAAAGATGAATGGTGACATAAATAAAATAATATATATTGTACGAAAACAGTGTATTTTATTATAAGAGATGGAAAGTTACGTTTTTTTTTGTAAGAGAAAAATTTGCTCAAAGTGATTCTGGAACGAAAAAACCGATTTCATCTCGAATATTAAATACTATTTTTTGAGAGATTGATCACTCGCTAAAGCTCGTAAGCAAATTTCCCTCTCACGAAAAAAAAACTTTCATCTCAAACAGTAGATACTAGAGTGTATAAAATAGTAAAAACAAGAAATAATAAAATAATAAAAAAATGCAATTAGCTTTCAAGCATTTTGAGACATTTTATTGTTTGCGATTAAAAAGCGAAAGTAACATAAGTTAATTGATAATAAAAAATTCCATCAATTAGGATACAACGATTTAAAAGTAAAACACTATGACAACCATTACAAAAAACTTACTTTCATATATACAGGGTGGTCCATGTTATAGTAACAATAATTCACCATTCGATAGTCCATCGAAAAATAATTTGATATACATACTTTGATTTTTTTCAAAAACGCTCCCCAAGAAAGATACAGTCCTTCAAGATTTAGTTTGTATATCGACTTATTTTTTGATGGACTATCGAATGGTGAATTATTGCTACTATAACCTGGACCAAGTAGAAAAAATAAATATATATGTAATAATACAGTAACCTTAGCTGAAAAATAAGAAATTTGAGACTGTTTGCCCACCTACAAAATAATTGTGCAAATCGCTTCAGAATAATAATGTAGGAATGGGAAAAATAGTTTTGGCCAAAAGTTATTAATAATTTATTAAAATTTACAGCAGATTTTATTGTTTATTTCTCTATGTCAATTAAGAACATGCGTATTAAACGATATTTCAATGAGCCTCGCCAACTGTGCGCTGACGCGCTAGAGAGCTGTTTTTCGAATTTCGTTGTGCTACCCGCCGAGAGCTATTGTTGCTAATTACTATTCCTAAGCTTCTTAAACTATAGTAGCTTGATTGCTAATATATCGAAAACAATCTACACATTTTTTTAGATCAAAATATTATTTAGTTACCGAATAAACAATAACAATGTAAATTGTTTATATCTCGGCTTATAAATAAACAAATGACATCTTTTTTTTTAAATTTACATTTTTTAATACGAATCGATTCCCACATATCCTATTTCATTTGGTCTATAATTTTATCTAATATCATAATATCCACTATCATTCTCCAGGTCGTACAGTTTTATACTGATACATAAAAACTTAAATATTAAAACCTAAATCTAAACAATATTCTTTTATATCTTTTTTTTTGCTTACATCCTGGCGCCTAACGTGGGACAAACGATTTTTTTGAAAATTGTATGTATTTATTAATTACATAATTAGATAATTAATTGTTAGTGGTTGTTAGAATACGTGTTAAACGTTAATTATTTACTTAGCGACGACTTGATTTGGGACTTTTAGTCAGATATATAGAATCGGGCAATACAGTTGATAATAATCGCAAAGTTTGTTTGGCAAAGGAAAAATGTGGTACAAAATTTTATATCCTTCAAAATTGTTTTGATCAGTTTGTGGAAAACTAATCGTAAGTGTGATTTTAATAGATTAGAAACACGCATTAAGCACTTGTTAAATTCTATATAAATAGTATATACCTTGTTCAAAAAAATCTAAAGATAAAGTAAATATTGTTAAAAGTTCCTGTTTTCAATTAATTAATGAATTATCAGAAATTAACGAGAACGAACCATTGCAAAATTTCAAGAATAATAAATAGTTTAAGCAAAATGGTGGATAACGTTAAGTTTGCTCAAAATGATGATCACGCTAGAATGCATAATAACTTAGAAAATAATTCTACACCCGTTTTTCGTCTACTGCACATAACAGCATGCCTGTTAATCATAACACTACGCGAAGAATTTCTCAACTCAATCCTAATGTTGCTCCTTCAGTGGCAACTCAAAAATCTATCTCTGTTTTTAAATGACACCTTAAGTTTGTTGTTTATATTGATTTTTTTTTGGAACGTGTAGAACAGTTATTAGTTGCGCGTCATATTTCTACTCAGGAGTTATTAAATAGTGCGGTGGATTTATTTGACGGTCAAGCTCTTATTTGTTATCGATCACTTAGGAGTTCGGTTTAGATAAATCTATTTAAACGAGATACTTGAGTTCCATTAGAAGAGTTACAACTCAAATACATCTTAGGAAATTTACATCCCTTCTATGTTAGTCATTTGTTCTTGGTTACTGTTTTGTTTTGTTAATTGATCTGTCAATTTATGCCGGAAATTAGAGGAAACTAGGAATCAAAATCAAAAAGAAGATCAATGGTATAACTAAGAAAATTTTGGTTTCGGTTTCAGAATCCATAAATAGTACAATTACTGTGGGTGTATATTGTTGTTATTTATTTGCCCTTGAACTAATTTTAAAAAGGGTACTTTTACGATTAATTCTTTAAACTGTTCCCGTCAGTATATCCAATCAAGAGAGGGTTTAAATTCTAAACAATTGTCACAATTAAATTTGATTATTAATAAATTTAAAGATATTAGTAGTCCAACTCTAGGTTTAACTTCCAAAATTTTTCACAAAAACGATACAGGTCAATCTGAGCCGATTAAGTAGAGATATCTCCACCTATGCTAGAAATTCTCAATAAGGAAATCGACAAAAGGTTACAAAAAAATGTTATTCGAAGTTTTTCTTCCGCGTGTCTAGTCCCTTGATTATAGTTAAAAGGAAGATGGCAAATACTGAATTTGTTTTAATGGTAGGAAACTAAATTCAATAACCTTACCAGTTACCATTTATTAATGACATCGTAGACAAATTAAGATACGCTAAATATTTAACTTTAACAGATCTAAAAATAGTATTCTGGAAAATACCTCTGGATGAGCAAAGTCAGTCTAAGAAAGCATTTACAGTTCCTCGTAGAGGTTTATTTAAGTTCAATTTACTTCCATTTGGTCTACATAACAGTTCTCAAACGCTACAAAGATTAATGGATTCACTTTTTGATCGAGAATTTGATAATGTTTTCGTATGCCGATAATATTATTAACTTTAAGTTTATGTCATGTACATTCTAAGCTCAAAGAAGCCAATTTAACTATTTATTTATAAAAATCAGAATTTTTTCGAAAATCTCTTACATCCTTCGGCTATCACATTGATAAACAAATTACGAACTGACCCCAATAAAATGGAAGCATTAATAATTTTCCAATCCCTCAAAATGCCAAAAAAATTAAAAGGTTTCTTGATATGGCTAGATGGTATCGTAGGTTTATCTCCAAACTTTTCTGCAATAGCGGCACCATTGTTAGATTTAATTAAAAACAATGTTAAACGGAATAAAATTACTTGGAACAATTTTACGCAAGAATCTATTGAATATATTAAAACTGTCATGGTTGCATCCCCTATATTAGGCACTCTAAATTTTTTGGAAGAATTTATTATACAAACGAATGCTTCTGAAAGAGTCATCGCATATGCTAGTAGATCTTTAAATCGTGCAGAAAGAAATTATTCCGCGACGGAAAAAGAATGTGTTGTTATTCTTTTCGAAATTATGATTACTGACCACTACACTTTGGTATAGTTAAAAAATTTAAAATATTCAGATGGTCGATTGGAGTGTACAAATTTAGCAGTTCAATTTCGAAATTATTCACAGAAGTGGCAAATTAAAGATTGTTGCTGATGCACTATCGGGTTCTCCAATCGAATTGTCTTCTTTGCAATTCTTAGTAAGTTCTTGTGACAAGTGGTATAACAAAATAGCGCAAAATTTTGCTGCACACCCCAATCGTCATTCCAAAATGAGAGCAGACGTAATTCGATGTGTCAACCGTTGTGACATATGTTTGGGTAGTAGGTCTACAATAGGAAATTCATATCTCTGCGTAATTTCGGGTTAATTTACAAAATATTCCACGCAGCACAAAATATTATGTAAATATTAGTAAATAATATTAATCAAACATTTAAATGTAACACTTTTATATATTAAAAAAATATCTTAGGAAAGTATTTGTTAAATATGTTAGGTAAACATACAAAATATTTGAAATAAATCCTACGTAAATATTTTAAGCAAATACATACTGTCAATACATACAATAATTTTTTTTCCATAGCTAACGGGGCGGAGGTAAAAAGTTTAGTCGTATACATTCGATCGTTTAAAAAAAAACCTAATTATCTCGAAAACGGACAGGAATAGGTATAGGTAACCTTAATACAATTTGATGCAGAATTAAGTCCTGGACTTAATAACACTTAAAGATACAGGGTATCCCATTTAACGAAAACTGGTTACGCAGGAAACACGTTTTTATTCAAAGTCAAAAAACTCAAAAACGGTTAGATATAAAATGCGTTTAGAATTTCACGCCGAATCTAAAATGAAATAATATATAGGACGTTCCATTTAAAATAAAAAAGTCGACAACAAGTTCCGGTTAAACCAGAAGTGAAATATTTTAGAAAAAAGAACATTTGAAACCAAACTTAACCTCAAATTTTTAAAGGCGAATCTAAATTACATCCCAATAAACTTTTAATGAACGCGTTCGGTGAATAACCCTGTATAACGTAAATGTTATATAACGATTACTTAATACATCACACAGCTGAATGGAACACAATTTACTAGCGCAATATTTAAAAATTTAATTGCACAATATAAATACAATAGTTGTGGTATAACGTTGTGTATCATCTGCAAGTTAATCCTGTAGGGAGAGTTAATCGAGTCGTAGGCACAGGTTTACACCTAGGTCACATGTGCGATTTAGTTGTGGCGATCAGGTCGGAACTTGAAGCGACTTTCAGCCGCGGCTACAAAGTCGCTTCACATATTTTTACATGAATGCGGCTAGATTACGCGTGCAAGTCGGAACAGATTGTCTCGACGTTATTGCGTTACCACGATCAGTAGTGCATTATGTTTGATACCAAAAAGTTTAATGAGGAGGTAGAGGCGAAAACAGCTTTATATAATCTCAAATATCTCGATTGTGCAAATGGTTGTGTAAAAGTAAATTATGGATAGAAGTAGCCGCTTCTGTTTTGCCAAATTTTAATGAACTTCAATCTGTTGAAAAAATAATTAATGTAGTTTACGTACAATTTTGACGAGTAATACACGATCCCGATCAAACTCCATGGTAAAACTAATTTCATTTGTGATTATGTCGCTACTTGGCGTCAAAAATTTTTGTTGTTTGTTGTTTGTCGCCGTGACAGAAACGCAGATGTGGCTTAGCCCTTGAGGTCATATGTAAAAAATAACCATCGTTATACAAGGGATGTTGAAATATACAGAACAGCTCATGCGATCCGTAACATTGTTCATGAAGTAACAACGTTTACTGCATCCCTTTTCAATTTTGCCCGATCGAACACTAGTAGTTGATTCCTTATCTTTATCAATAGCTAAACGAGAAAAGTTAATTAACAACGTAAACAAACTGTCTCTAATACATAACGACATTATCAAAAAATTGAATAACGCTTACGAGAAGAATAAAAATCAATATAATTTATGTAAATGACATTTGCAATTTGATATTGAGTGAAAGAAAAATTATGGTAATCAAATTCTAGTACAGCGTTTGCAAAAAAATTCGCACCCAAATATATTAAATGCTTCGTTTCAAAAGTAAGTAGTCCTTTAACTTATACTTTTTTTGGACGAACAAAATCGAGATTTAGGCATATGGAGTGTTAAGGATTTGAAATCCAACCAGTATAGTTAGTTGTGAGTCTTAATTTATTTGTAGATCTAAAAGTGAGTTGCAATTTAGTATTGGTTTTACAACCTAAAAACAATTAATAATTTTCAATTCGTATATACCTAGTAGTTAAGAATGTTGAATATTAAAAGCGGTTATTTTATGAAAATTTTGTAATCTTCATTGAGTTACTTATAGGACGATGTAAGTTAATTCAAAAGATTTAGAGCCAATTATTTATACGTTTTGGTTGCCACCGATGGTGGGCTGTACATATTAATATTAGATTATCTACGACCACTACTATAAATGACAATTAACTCACGGCTTGCTATCTCTGTATGGCGCATTTTACACGTTCCTGTTGTGTCAAGTGTAAACAAAACTCTCTAGAGAGTAAAGAGAGACGAAATTAAAAAAAAATCGGGGTTATGTTTGTAAGGGAATTTAACCACAGATAGAAAAAACTACACAGAAACTTCACTCGCAGATTTTTTGTCATTTTATCAAACTCGCACATCCCTCCACGCACAATATGGCTGATGTTTATTAGTTATTCTACGTTACAGGTTTTTCATTGCCTGTATTGAATTTATTAGAACGTTACTTAAATTATTATGTACGCAAGTACATCTAGTAACCCTCAAGGAAGCAAACGCCATATGTTATTTGAAAGTACTGGGATGTTTGTGTAAAACAATTACAACTTCTTTAAAAGTACAAATTTAGGTAATACAGTAATTAGATAACATTTTATTTGGTTGTATTTAATTGCATTCTTATAGTCACCACATTGTCATTAATTGTATAAATGCAACCCTCAACACCTAAACTTCTTCTCAATCTCTGATGGTCATTAAAGGCGTGAAAACCATTAGATACTTTGGGAAATAAAACATCTTACTTAATATAACAATGGAACAACATGAAATGTGTATTTTTCGTACATGGATCGATCACTAATTATTAAAAATCAGGACGACTAATAATCATATAATACTGATTGATTCTCAAGATTATAGTTAAGTATCTAGATGAAACGTATGTACCTACATGCATGCTTCACCCCATATACGTAAAGAAGGTGGCAATGAGAGATGCTATTTTGAACTGATATTGCGGAACTAGTTAGAATTTAAAAGTATTTGTGAGAAGGAACGGGAAGAAGCTTGTCGAAGAAGACTACATAAATAAGAAACATAATGGACAACTTGTTTTATCCTTATCCTCATTTTTTGTATTAACCATAAATCGTGCAATGTCGGTTACAAACAATCTTGATATATATTTTCAAAAAAGAAGGACATCGCGAATGTTACCGCAAATGCAACACGATAATTGTCGTCTAACAACATTTTGCAGTAAAGTAATGATCACTTCAACTGATTAGTATTAGTAGTTCAAATAATAAGCAAATAGTAAAAATGAACTTATGGCAATATAAATTGCATCAATATCAGCTAATTAAAAAATCACCGATGCTGCGGCCTCGACAACAGCCATGCGCGAACTCAAAACCGACAATTTTGCGCCATGTAAATTGTTGTCTTAATTTGGTCGTATGCTGAATAA
Organism: Abscondita cerata; assembly: GCA_030710515.1. Classification (NCBI taxonomy): domain Eukaryota; kingdom Metazoa; phylum Arthropoda; class Insecta; order Coleoptera; family Lampyridae; genus Abscondita; species Abscondita cerata. The sequence goes on along the minus strand of JALBCR010001357.1, from coordinate 114,199 downwards.
CATAGTTAACTAAATAAAATTTACATTGTAAGATTTACAATAATTAAATAATTGTATTATTTACAATAAATACAATACATGTTTTAGTCCTTACGAGCGATGGATGCCTAAGATATACATCATCGTTAAAAACTGAGTTTTCCTTTTTTTACTATTTTCCTTTAATTAGAATGTCTTTAATTTGAACTATGGCGGAATTACCGAATTTAATTAAAAAACGTGGTGTCATAAAGGCGCAAATTACTAGGTTGAAAAGTTATCTCGATAGTTTATGTGCGGATTCACAAAAATAATAAAGTCGTCGAACGCGAAAATTTTGAAAAAGATTATTTTGATTTAGCTGCTCAAATCAAAGTCATAATTAGTAATTTTGATAAAAATCGTACAGCGACGCCGAAGGTGCCGTTTGTATCATAAATAATGTTCACATACGGTAACCAATAATTGAACTAACATCATTTGATGGGAAATTCTATAGTTGGATGGAATTTAAAGCTCCGTTTGCAGGTCTTATTCATAAAAATGAAAAATTATCTAAAACTCAAAAATTCCATTACTTAAAATCGTCAGTTAAGGGTGAAGCTGCAACAATCTTGCAAAATTTAGAAATTTCAGATCCAAACTATGAAGTCGCTTGGGATTTGTTGCAAACGCGTTTTCAAAATAAACAAGCAATTATGATACGATACATGATATAAAATTAATTATCGATATTAATCCATTACAAAAGGAATCATTAGCAGGTCTTTGAAACTTACATCAAGTATCATTAAAAAACATTAAAAGCTTATGCGTTTTGCATGAACCCGCAAAATCATGGGATGTTATTTTAATTCATGTGATAGCACTATTCTGAACTTCCATTGTCTATATTTTATTTTAATAGAATAAACACAACGTTTCAATTGCTATTGAATCTGCAATCTTCAGGTGAATACTAACAAACTTAAAGAGTACTGTAAGTGTACAAAGTTAATGAAGGGGGACGTTACCGTAAACTAAGATTAGTCAGGCGTTTAATTAAGGGTTTCCACACATTGTTAATCTCTACGCTGGGTTGACTAAAGACATTCTTGTTGTTTTCGATAAACGCTGATTCTTTAAATTTTCTTTTGTACCAGTGCTCTTCTCGGTGTATAATTCTTGCCTCCGATCATTTCATTTTGTGATGTTTTTGCCAGGAGTGTTGGGCAATGCCGGATTTCAAAGTCTCTCCTCTCTGCGTATGGGTTTTATGTTCCTTCAACCTGATATCTAAGAGTCTTTTAGTTTCCTCTACGTATGACTGGCCGCATTCACATGGGACTTCGTCGATGCAATTCTTGGAGTGACGACTGTTGTATGGTCTAGTTTTGGAGATCATGCTACCAATAGTTCTTGATGATCTGAATACCGTGTTAATGTCATAATTTCTTCCTATCCGTTTTATTTTCTCAGATAATCCTTTGACATATCGAATGCTGAGTAGTGTTTTGGGTTTCTCTTCGGTCATGTCTGGTTGGTTCTTAGAGAGTTGTAAAGCAGTTTCTACCACTCGTTTCGGGTAACCATTTTGTTTAAGGTCTTTTCTGATTTTCTTGATTTCTTCTTGTAGTCCTACCTCTGTATTAGATAGTCTGTGAGCTCTGTCGACTAAAGATTTAATAATCCCTTTCTTTGTTGTTCCACTGTGATTGTAGTCGTAATTCAGATATTGGCCGGTATGAGTTGGCTTCTTGTAAACTGATGTCACAATATCGTCATTGTTTCTTTTTGCGAGGACGTCCAAGAATGGTAGTGAGTATTCCCTTTTTTCTCCATGGTGAATTTGATGGATGGCTTAATGTTGTTCAGGTGGTGTAGAAAAAGGTCTAGCTGACGGTCGCCATGGTTCCAAATTATGAACGTATCGTCTACATATCTGAGATTGTAGTATTCACCTGAAGACAATTGCAGATTCAATAGCAACTGAAACGTTGTGTTTATTCTATTAAAATAAAATATAGACAATGGAAGTCCAGAATAGTGTTATTATTTCAAATATAATATTGTCTAAACCATTCAAACGTATTGTAATTCATATTCTATCAAATAAATTAGATCCTATTACGGGCAAAGAGTGGCAACAGGAAATTCAAAAATTTGATGAATTACCTACATTAAAAGATTTCAATAAATTTATTTTGAAAAAAATGTTTAGTTCTCGAAAGCGTTGCACCCGTCAAACCTGAAGTCAAATTTGATAAAAAAATTGCCAATTCCAAAACTAACTTTAATCTGTCTTATCTTGCCACTAAGGCAAACACTAAAAGGTACCCTCTATGCACGAATAATCATTATTTATATCAGTGTTCTACGTTTAAGGCTAATCCGGTTGACCAACGTTGGCAAGAAGTACGTCGGTTAAACATTTGTGCAAATTGCCTTAGAGTTAACCATAGCCTTAGAGAATGTAAATATGCAAGTTGTAATTTTTGCAATAAAAAACACAATTCTTTATTGCATATTCAATTAGATTTAGCGAACGTAAAGCAAAACAAGGACGAATCGACCGGTGTCGATAGTCCAATCGGTGCAGACACATCCTCCCAAGTAATCGTATCGCACGCGTTAATGCGTCAAATTTCAAAAACTTTATTATCTACGGTGATTTTGTTTGTTAAAGACAATGATGAAAATAAACGTTAATGCCGCGCGGTTCTTGATAGCGGATCGTAATCAATTCTTCATTAGTAGGTATTAATCAGCTTGCGTCAAATTTAAAACATGCAGTTAATGTTTGTATTTTATCAATGCATACTTCATTTTCGGTTAACCTCGACTGTTTAGTAGTTCCTACAATTACTGATTCATTACCAGTACTGCCAGTCAATAGAGATATCATGAAAATTCCTTCAGATCTATTTTTATCTGATCCCGAGTTTTTTGAAGGCGGTGTAGTTGATCTTCTGATTGATGCAGATTTATTTTGGGATGTTTTATTAGGTGGTAAAATTGCTACTAGTATTAAACTTAATCGGTATTTGACTAATTATGCTTGTCACACTTTTTATAAAGAATTAGATAAGCAATTGATGCGGTTTTGGTACATTGAAAAACCTACACGGTTTATTTATTTAATCGTATGGTACATTTTAAATATTGTATTGTGATGTAAGTGTTATGTATGGTGCCCCAGAAGATCAGTATGAACCTGTACAGTGTGGTGACGAAACCGTGTGCAATTGTGGATTAGTTCGTCTTGGCAAAGCATTTACTTCAAGGTTTAGGAAAACCACTAAAACCTAAACATGCCAACCCTTACCCACTCTAGTATAATTAAGTGTGTAATGTGGTTGTGTTTTGTGAAATTGTGTTTTTTCCTAATTATCCGGGAGGGTCTTGATGACCAGGTCCGGAAACCAAATTGGTGATTCTCAGGAATAACATGTTTTTCTTGTTGACCATGGAGTACTGTAAGGTACTGATCACCTTCCATATTTTATATTTGCACCAAAACCCCCTAAAAAACACACACGAAAAAAAAATTGACGTACGTTTTGACGTTTAATTCCGGAAAAAAAGGGGTGATTATTACACGGTGTACTGAATTAACACTCAAAGATCAATTTTGTGAAAATTATTTTGTCGAAAATATTACTCGCGATTGTACTGGACGTTATAAAGTTAGCATCCCCTTTAGTAATCACATTTTTAATTTAGGTAATTCAAAAAAGAATGCGTTGAATCGATTTTTCTATTAGAAAAACTGTTTAAGAAAAACGCTGATTTAAAATCGCGATACGTACATTTTATGGATGAATATATAAATCTCGGTCATACGTACGAAATATCTGCAATCGATCTGCATAACGAAAATGATGATGGTTATTATTTACCCTATCACACGGTATTTAAAGAAAACAAAATACGCGTTGTTTTTGATAGTTCGGCTAAAACGGATTCTGGGTTATCGCTTAACGATGTTGGTCCTGCTTTATTAAACGATATTTTCGGAATTTTATTACGTTTCCGGGAAGATATGTTTGCTATGACAGCGGATATTGTTCAGAATGATAAATATTAATCCGAACCACCGAAAATATCAAAGAATATTTTGGAGAAGTGACACCTCAGATAACGTAAAATGCTACGAATTAAAAACGGTTGTTTACGGTACGAAATCAGCTCCATTTCTAGCAGTGCGTACAATACACGAAGTAGCTAACACTTGTTCTAATCCCATTCTATCTAAAATTATTAAAGAACAGTTTTACATGGACGATGCTCTTATTTCTGCAAACACGGTTGAAGAAATGGTAGACATCAAAAATCAATTAACTACTGTAATGAGCAACTCGGGATTTATTTTAGATAAATGGAATTCAAATATTTTCACTCATGCAGATTCTGGAAATACAATTTTAACTAACGATTTAGATAGTAAAATTCTTGGTGTTGTTTGGAATTCGTTTAAAGACGAAATATGATATTCGTTTTTGTATAATTTTGAACAAGAAGTAATTACAAAATGTAATATTTTAGCTATCGTGTCTCAGTTTTTTGATCCTCTTGGCATACTTGCTCCAATCACAATAACGGGAAAATTAATCATGCAAGATATGTGGCAGGTGAAAATATGTTGGAACGAACCTGTGCACGAACATATTGCACATAGATGGTTAGATCATAGATGTAGCTTAAATTACATTAATAATATAAAATTACCTCAAAATTTACTAATTAATAATGCAATTCGAATCGAATTGCACGGGTTTTCAGATGCCCCGGAAAAGGCTTACGGCGCATGCATTTACATAAGATCGGTATTCAAAACCTTGTGTGCGAATCAAGGAGCACCCTAAAATTAATTACTATACCTCGGTTGAAATTATGCGCCGCCTTTTTATTGGCAAAAAAATTTAAGTATGTTCACGGTTCTATAAACTTAAATTTTGATGAAATTTTCCTTTGGTCGGATTCTATGATTACTCTTAGTTGGAATCGTTCTGTTCCTTTAAAGTGGAAAATATTTGTCGCGAATCGCGTAAACGAGATTGAAGAAATAGTAACATTGACAATTGGCGTTACGTGAGTACTTCTCAAAACCCTGTTGATCTCATTTCATGCGGCATTAAATCACAATTTTATGTAAATAAGGATTTTTGGTTCCATGGACCACTATGGTTAAGTAAGCGTTCTTGTAACTGGCATACAAACGAATCAATTACCGATGAAAATATGCCAGAATTAAAAAAACCAAAAATCATGAACAACCTTGCATTGAATCATAATTTTGATTTGTTTGATAAATTTAGTACATGTCTCAAATTACGTCGAGTTTTTGCGTACGTATTACGTTTGTAAACAATTCTCGTTCGAAAATAGAGAATAAAGCTAAAGTTTTTGAGTCAGAAATAAGTACGGATGAATCACAAATTTCATTACTTAGGGCCAAATCCACAGTTGTCACTCAATCTTAAATGTAGTAAAGCCTACACTCAATTTTAAGTATTCACTTAAAATCGGTATCCATGAACAAGTGACACTTAAATATTATTTAATTTTTGAGATTGACAGTTACAAAATTAAGTAATTATTAAGGGCTGTCAAATGTGCACTTAGATGTTACTCAATTGTGACTGAACTGAATATTTGTTTACAATTAGGACGTTTTTTAATTTTATAAGAGTTTATATTATTTTTGTATAAGTTATAATATATTATTATGAATAGAGACTTGTTAGATTTTGTAGATTTTATTAGGCATGTGGATGATTACGGTTTAGCGATTCCAAGGCAAAAGTAAAAGTATTTTTAACATAACAGGGAGTACATAAGAGATGTGGAAAATCCACTAGAAAAAAATAATAATTATCAACTAATTGCCCGGTTTCGATTTGACGGTGATTCGGTCTCTGTCGTTATTAATAATTTCAAAAAGAATAGTTTTTTCCACTCCACTCATATATTTGTCTGGTTTATCCATATTTTTGTCCCGTCGTGGACCCGTCAATATTGTTAATACACACAATAACGTGATTAACATTTCAAATTTGATAAATAAATTTCCCTTAAAAATAAGAACGTTGCCAAACTCTCACCTAGTAAAATTTAAGTACACGATTTAAAACGTTTGTGGATACGAAATTTGAGTGAAAGACTTGCTTAATCTCAATTGTAGGGAAATTGTAGTGTAGTCAGATTTGAGATTGAGTAACGACTGTAGATTTGGCCCTAGACTTATAATATTCGCGCAGCGCGAATGCTATCGTAATGAAATTATGTGTTTGCGAAAAGGGTTAGAGTTAAAAGAACAGAATTCACTTATTTCTCTGAATCCTTTGTCAGATCATCATGACATCTTACGCGTAGGTGGTAGATTATCAAATTGGATGTATTCGTACGATAAAATTCATCATATAATTTTACCGCCTAAACATCCCTTAACTATTTTATTAATTAGGGAAGAACATGCAAGATTGTTCCACGCTGGCCCTCAACTTCTGTTAGCTTCATTGCGTAATAAATTTTGGCCACTTGACGGACGTAAAACTTGCAGAAAATTAGTACAAAACTGTATAACGTGTTTTAAAACGAAACCACGCAATTTCATTCCAATTATGGGAAATTTGCCAATTTTTCGCTTACATTCTACTTTTCCATTTGCAAATGTTGGTGTACATTATGCGGGACCTTTTCAAGTTAAAGATAGAAAATTAAGAGGTGCAAAATTGGTGAAATGTTATTGTTGTTTGTTTATCTGTTTAGCTACTAAGGCTATTCATATTGAACTTGCTGGTGATTTAACGACAGAAACGATTTTAGCGGCTATGAGACGTTTTATTTCTCGACGTGGAAAACCAAATTTAGTATGTTCCAATAATGGAACTAATTTTGTCGGCACATATGCTGAAATTAAAGAATTAATGAATTTTCTGAAAAATTCGCAATCAAAGTTTAACAATTATTTTTCGTCAGAAAATATTAACTGGAAATTCAACCCCCCCTCATGCCTCTAACTTTGGAGGTGTGTGAGAAGCTGCGGTTAAATCCAAGAGAATTCATTTGCGTAAGACAACTAGTAATTTGCACCTCACTTATGAGGAACTTTATACTATAATGGTTCAAATTGAAGGAATTTTAAATTCCTTCCATTAGTTCCATATCTTCAAACTCCTTCGATGTAAATCCTCTTACTCCAGCTCACTTTATTATTGGTAAGCCTATAACAGCGTTGCCTGAATACGATTTTACCGAAATTAATGCAAGTTGTTTGAGGCACTACCAACTTATTCAGCAAGCTGTTCAGCACTTCTGGCCCAGATGGAGTAACGAATATATCGCTCAACTGCAAACTCGATCAAAATGGAAAACGATGGGTCACAATATTGTAGAAAAGGGTAGTCTGGCTTTAATTCAAGAAGATGGTACACCACCTTACCGATGGTCCCTGGGCCGGGTAGTTGACACCCATTCCGGACCTGATAACGTAATACGGGTTGTTACCATTCAATCTCGAATTTCGACAATCAAACGACCAGTTTCAATAATATTTGTTTTGCCGCTGGAAAAAGCTGTTGAAGAATCTGCAATCAAGACACTTCAAGGCGGGGAAGATGTTGCGGCCTCAACTACAGCCATGCGCGAACTCAAAACCGATAATTTTGCGTCATTCGAAGTGCTTGCAACTTTAACGTAGATTGTAATTGTTTGTAATATAGCCACCACAAATTCTAGAGGTTCAGGGATGGGAGGTATAAGGCCAAAGGAAGAGAGTTGTTCAACAGAACTACGGGGAGAGTGTAGTCGAAGGAGTGGAAGGGGTGGCAAAATGAAATGTAAGGGGAGAGGGTAGATAAAATTACAGGGTTAAGGGGTGAAAATTTTGGGAACTGAAAATTTGGAGACGAAATTTTTTGGGGAAATATTTTGGGGGTAAAAACTAAAAAAAAAGAAATCGGACTGGGATTTAAACCCTCGTACGTTTTGAAATATTATTAAATATATATATATATTATCAGAAATCCTTCTACCTTTCGGTGTCGGATTGTACAATTATTTACATTTTATTAGATTAATTTCTATTCTACGTTTATAAATTTCTTCCATTCCTTCTTGTTGTATGCCATCTCTTCTGCTTCTCTCCATGTTTTCCTTTTTCTTCTAGTATTCTTCCTACTTCCCATTCCATGTTTTTCTTGGTCTTCCTCTTTTTCTATTTTCATTATTCTTGTCTTCCAAATTTGTTTTACTGGTGTTTTGTCGTTGATTCTGACTAGGTGACCCCACCACGACAGTTGCTTCTTCTCTATGTGTGTTAGTATGCTTTCTACCTCCAGTTCCTTTCTTATGTCTGTGTTTCTTATTCTATCTCTTCTCGTTATACCTTTTATTTTTCGTAAGTATCTCATTTCGGTTGCTTGTATTTTGCTTTTCTCTTGCTCTGTGAGTACCCATGACTCGCTGCCGTAAGTTAGTATTGGTCTATAAATGGTTTTAAATATTTTTGTTTTGGTTTCGATCGATACTTCTCTCTTATTTAAAAATTTTGTTTTTAGTGCGTAAAACAACCCATTTGCCTTCTTAATTCTATTATTAATATTTGCTTCCTGTGATCCTTTCTCGTCCAGAATTTCTCCAAGATATTGAAATTATTAAATACTTTTTCAAATATTTTAATATGTTTCGGGACATATAAAACAAGCTTTTCAAATTCCCCATGTTAAACAGAATGCTTCAGATTATCCGGGACCCACGGTATAAGAAAGTGGTTAAAGCTAGGTTGTTGGTAGACTAGTCAATCCTTCTTAGTGAGTTTTTTTTGAACGTAAGGTTTCAGTTTGGGAAGCGGGGTAAGGTAACAAAATAATACATGTTACAATCGTCTATGATCGACAATCGACTATGATTGATAACGGCATTGTGGTGTGTTTTAGCGATAAACGGTATTATGATTAAAATTGTTAAAATTAAGATCTAATGAAAAGATGTATAAGTAAAAAATATATATAAACGAATAATATTTAGACTTAGGTTTTAAATTTTAGCTTTTATGTATCATTACAAAACTGTACCACCTGAAGTATGATAAACCAAATAAAACGGCAATAAACCATTTATAAAATAACAGTTCTGGTAATAATTAATCCTCCAATCCTCAACGATAAGAAAGATGCAGTAGAAAGACTACATGCTGCTCCCTTGTGTCAATTTTAAAATTGACGAGAGAGATCAAAAGAACATAAACCTCGTATGTTGGAATCGTGATTGGTCAAATTATTCATTTGTGTGCATTTTTTAATCCCGCACACAACTAGGGCGCAACGCACTCTTAAAGATAGAATAAGTTATACATAAAACAAAAGGGGGTGGGTTTGTAAAAGATCCGAATCAATTTGCTAAATAATATTTTTAACAATATCTCCAAGAATATAAATTATACAAAAAAAGTATAAAAAGCATAAGCCAATTAGTAAAATTTTAGAAAATCGTTTGAATGTTTTCTTTTTCTATAGGTTTTTTTTACTTTTTTCTATCATAACTTCCACACATTCTATACGTTTTTACATGTTTATTAGTATCGATGTGGAGTTGTACGCAAAATTTTTTGTTTTAAAGAATTTCTATTCCTTGGGTTGTGTATATTTTGTATTGCTCAAAAGAACTATAATTATTTAATGGAAAACATTAGATTTACGAGTGAAGAGTTTATTATACAAAAAGAACTAAAATTAATAAACGCTATCATTAATAATAAAAAAAGTATGAAATATATATCAATCAATAACAAAAAAATTAATCCAAAGTATAACATTAAATAAAACTGACACTTTCTATTCTTCAACTTAGTAATAAATCAATCTATAAAATAATACGAAGTGCTGGTAATTTATAACTAATAGGTTTAATTCAAAATTGCAATTGTTGTGATTAATTACATGTCGTCTATGTACCGAACGCTTGCTTTCAATAAAATTGAATAAAATTACAGCACATTTAACGCTAATGTAAATTAAAAACTCTGCACGATATTATGGAAATTGAGTTTTTTTGATAAATTGCGTAAACTTTAAATATGTTGCTTGCAAAGTAAAAATCCAACACCGTTGTTAATTAAAAAAAAATAAGTGAGCGTTAAAACAAAATATTTGAGTGTTTCCACATCAAAAACGTGCAAGTTGGTTATTTATTATTAGAAATCTTTAAATGTTTATTTTACTGCATAAATATACGACACTCTGTTACTTATACAAATTATAAATTATTTGATGACATAAGTTACGTTACTAATGCGTAACGTAAGTTTTATAAATAAGCAAGTGTGCTTTTAGGTCATTCAAACGTAATCAACTAATTATAAGCGGTTTGTTTGTCCCTGATATACTATTTCAAATTTTCAGTTGTATCTTTTTGTTTAATTAACACAGCTATGATTTTAGATTACAATTCAATTAAATAATTAAAAAATTAGCATTTGTAAGAGAATTGTTTTATATCACGTGGGTTTTTATTGTTTACGTCCAACACATTTGAATAAAATTAGTTGACTCTCGCGTATATTTTTAGATTTATAATAATGCGTTAAATTCTTTAGGATTACAAAATCATCACGAATTGAAACTGCTGATTAATTATAATTGTTTTGAAGATGCCGTAAATATGTTATTGCAAATATTTATTTCATTTATTATATTCGTATTATCAAATTAAATCAAACCCGATTAAATTAAAATATTGTCGTTATTTGGAGAATTAAATCAGTCGATTTAAATACCTTACTCTAACTCGTGAAGGTTAGAGCCCAATATATCTCTGTCTGTGACAACACCGTATAAAATTAAAATATGACGTAAAGCTTAATGCAATGCTTAATTTATGATGCAGACAGTAATTATTATCAATCTGTAGATATAACGCTCCAAAGGTGTGATATGGTAATTTAAATGTTAAACAGTCAATGAAAACCTAATTGAACTAACTTATTGTGCATAATGAGGTATTTTAAAACCAAATTTTCCGTGTATTTTTGATGTCTGATTTTTCTAACAGAAATTATTTTAATTATCTAATTGTTGTTAAAAATAAAAATTGAAATAGTGTAGTTATAAGGTGTATTTTGACCATAAAATTTTAGAAAAAAATTAAAATTTTCAATCGTTTGAAATTTGAGTGTCTTTAGTTATTTTTAATAACTGATCTTTCTATAGTTTATTTAACTCTAAAAATAAAATAAAAATTGTTTAAAAAAATAATGAGTTGGCAATAATGCTTTACACTGTGTCCCAAATTGGTGCTGCATGTATGGCTATCTCTGTTATTATAAGAGGTGTAAAATCGCCTAAATGGACATTAGTGTCTCAGGATTCTATTGCCGTTCTAAAAGAGGATTTTATCAATTGCTTTTGGTTTTCGAAGAAATTTCGGGAAACCAAAATGTTGTATTTTTGACATACCCTCTTAGCTCGATTATTATATAAAATACAGTATTTTGGTTTAAACATTCTTTTTAGAAACTTTACAAAAAATAAAATAAAAGAATATCTTTTTCAGATTCTAGATAATGACGATATCGTTCTTTTTCTTATGGACGATACGAGGATATATTGAAAATTCTTAAGCCTACTATAGAACCAAATAAAATTTCAATGTCAAAATATTTTATTACTCAACATATTCCTCTTAATTGGATACATTTATTATAGCGAACCCAACATCTCTAGACCTTTCAAAAAAATTTT
>JALBCR010001357.1:0-97500 GCA_030710515.1 Abscondita cerata | reverse complement strand
TACATTCTAATTTTGGAGTTTCTAAGCTAAGGAGAGAGTTTCTAGTATTTTGTGAATGAACCTGTCCTTTGCGGAAAATTGTGCAGAAGATTATGAATGAAACTAACGGTTTCAAAAATGAATAATGCCGGAATAGTTAAAGTTTTGAATTTTTTAAAGTATTCTTGACAATGGTCTCTTTTTTTCAGTCCGAAAATGTGTCTGATTGCACTTATATATCGCTTAGTTGGTATTTAACGGCCTTCGCCTATGCTATCCTGCACTCCCATCTAGTTTCAGAAAGTGGTTTTAGCGATAACGATTTTACTTGTACATTTAAAATAGCCCACCTTGACTTGAGCTAACAAACAGAGGTACAACCTTTGTAGCAAACTACAAAAATATTTTGCTTGAACACAAGATCTCCTACGATGAGATTCCAGCTATGACTCTAATAAGGTCCACCACCGTGGTCAAAACATGTTTGACAACGATTTTGCAGAGAATTTGTTGCCCTCATTAATGTGTTTCTATTCACAAGACGTATAGCGTTTCGACTCTCGTTCCAAAATTGCAATATTTTCTGGAGCTTCAAATGCGAAAGTCCCCATAAAATAAGTCAAGGGAAATTATGTCAGGGGGTGTAGCAGGCCACAAAATGCCACCATTATTTACAATTCATCTTTTGGGAAAGTTTTGATCTACGGCTGCATTAAGAGCTGGACAACCATTGTGCATAATTAAATTTGATCTAAGTTCTACACAGCTGCCCTTACAGCTGGCATTATTTGCTCTTTAAGAGTGCATTTAAATTGAAATTAAAAACAAATGACCCTATCAATTGATTTCTTAAACAAAATAATTTCTAAAATGGTCACTGTAACAGGTAATTGATTGTTAATCAATCAAACACATACCTGTTGGCATTCTTAGTTATTTACCTGTAAGTTATACACGAGAGGTCGTTAAGATGGCGTTTCAAATGATGTTTTGAGACGTAAAATGGGTCAGTTTAATTCCTAGATAACTTCATAAGCATTCATTTCTATGAATATTTTAATGCATCAAATTATTGTTAAAGGTTCCGTGTAATTCCAAACAAAATTTAAACAAAAAATAATGAATAAAGAACTAGAATAACGGACACAAAATATCTGTTTTCATACTTTTTGACATCAAAAATGGAATAATGTCAATAATTATATAAAAAATTATATTTAATACTTATTATGCGTACTTTAGATTACGTTAAACATGTACTTATTAAATTCTGATATGTAATTACAAAGTTATCAAGGAAAATTATTTTTAAGGTGACATCTATTGAACTGAAGTAGTACAAATATTACAAATAGATTTTGTGAAATTGTGACTATTATTTTTTAAATCTTAGAATAGCATTTTCGTGGTAGGTGTCATATGCACATAAATATAATATGACCGTCATAATAATTTCGTTTAATTGAATTTAATTGCCATCTTAAGGCACATATTTTACTTCTAATATTTTAAATTTAAAATTTAAATTACATTTTATATGTACCTATTACACCGCACCAAACGTTAAATTCAAATTTGTTTGCAATCGTCTTTCTGAAGTGAGTTATGGGTTTTCCGCAGTCCAGTGATGGGTATTATGCCTTGAAAACTTTATCAGTCCATATTATTTTCATAGAAAATTAGGATTTTCTCGACATTTTGGATGTACCACTCACAATCTTACTCTTCGTGGAAAATCATTTGCCGATAAACCTTGTACTATCTTCGACTTGTATTGATGGTATTTGTTGGTATCCAGTACTCGATGGACAGATGACTTCGAAATATTATTTTATTTTTAATTTTTCTAACCGATACTGTAGTATAATGTAACACAGGGCACGTCTAATGGTTGAGAAAGTTAACGCAAACATGGTCCATTTATCAATTTTGCAGCCCTTAGACAGGGTGTCCCACCGGGAACGCCATCGATAGATTATAGAAAAACTGTACATGGGAAAAATTTAAGAAAATTTGGTAGTATATATACATCGACGGGGGCAGTTCCGCTAAAATATTTTCAAGATGGTGACACTTCCGGTTATACCGGACAACAAAAAAATATTAAATTGCCAATATTTCGAAAAACATGAATTTTTAAATAGACAACCTTGTACAAAGTCAACCTTATTTTTGATGCTAAATAAGATAAAATTATAAAAACATGGTGCTTGCATTTAAAACAAATGATTTTTGACGTGTTTTTTGAATTTAATTTTAATCCTTTTTTTTTTTGATCGCCCTGTATTAATTTATTATCAAAATATCGACATACCCACTAAAATGGTCCCCTGCTACAGGAAACCTATTCCAATTAAATAATAAAGGCATGTAGTAAGGAAAATTTTATAATTTTGTTTAGGCCTGAAAACTGTCATTTTGACATAAAATTTAAAATAAGTCCAAAACAGTTAGACTTAGGTATAGGACATTATACACAAATGTGTCTACAATTTTAGCAAAATCGAAAAAATGGAATAATAAATAGAGTGTTCTATTTAAAATAAGCAGCTTGACACCTACGTCCAGTATAACCGGAAGTGGCGCAGTCTTGAAAATATTTTAACGGATCTGCCCGTCGATGTTAGTATACTACACAATTTTCCAATTTTCCCATGTACAGTTTACCTATAATCTATCGATAGCGTTCCTGGTGGGACACCCTGTATAACGGAGATAGTTATACATGCAGCACTAATTAGGGACACAGTTGATAGTCAGTATTTTAGTCACAATAACAAATATCAATTATAATATGACGTAATTCCATACTCATAAAAACATACTTCAACATTACATTAAACACAATGTGGATGTTCAAGGAAAGTATATATACAGGGTGCCCCGAAATTAGACGTCAATATTTTAACCACGTATTCTGCGTCCCAAAATAAGAATAAAAGTTCATATTAACTAGGGTCCAAAACGTCTTAGTTTTTAAGATACAGGGTGTTAAATTTGAAGAGGTGATGGCGGTTTTTGGAAATATTTTTGAAACACGTAAATAGTTTTAATTAAAAGTTGGTACAGTTACTAAACTTTTTAGGTTCTATTTAATGAGCTAAAACTTCAGGGGTGGGTAACACAAGGGGGACGGGGGAAAACTGTGCCCCAAAGATTTTGTATGTCGAATTTTTGTATTTTTGATTGCAGAATTTAAAAATCTGAAGTTCTCTACGTAAATAAGGCACCCTTGTCGCAGCTCGCTAGAACGCACCGTCTTCGTGAAAATACTTTTGAAAATTTCATGGCAAATATTTTTTTATTATTTTGAATGTTTACAATCAATGTGCAGTTAAAAAATTAGTAAGCCTTGGAAGTTAATGACGGGTTTTATTTGTTTGTGTTGCTGTGTAAACAAAAATAAATGTCAATTATTCGACAGCTTTTAATTTTGTTGATTGTTGATGTAACATAATTTAATAAGCTATTTAAATCTAATGAAGTTTTTTCAAATAGAGAATTAGCAAATATTCATTTTGTATACGGCTTTTGCAATGGCAGAGCTGAGGAGGCGGTACAAAGTATCATAGTATCGTGGACAGGGAGACCGCAGAGGGAAACAATTTGGAAGACACGCACTTAACTTAATTGAAGATGAGCCGACAAGGAGTATTCGAACTGTTTCCAGACTCTCGGGTGTATCAATAGTAAGCAATATCATTTTTCTTTTATTTTGTAATTTTCCACTGCTATTGTTACATTAATTCAGGGGCGGATACAAGATTTTGTTTGGGGGTAGGGGGCATTTTGTTCACGGGGAAATATTTTTGTATGTTTAATTAAAATAACCTAACCTATCATTTCAAAAATAACTCTTCTTGGATCCACGTCAGCATTAAGGCTAATTTCCAAGTAAGCATCGCCGGGTAAGACGGCACGGCGCGGCGACGCTTCAACATCTTAATTAATGAATTAAAAGATCCCGTTCACACAACTTTTAACGTTTTGCGTGTAATTAAATGAACTAGTTTTTAAAGCGCCACGACCGACGCACGACACGACGCGACTGCGACGCGACGCATCATTTCGCTCCGCAATTAGGTGGAAATTAACCTTGAAGGTATTTTTTTAATGTCTTAAAAATTGCTTATTTTGATTGTTAGTCTTACAACAAATTGTTTTTAAAGGTTGGCAGAATTCAAGGTCATTACAACTGTGTCCAAGCCCTTCGACCCCAAGACTTTTTGCCAAGAATGGAGTTTAGCCAGTAGATAAGAAACTACGAGCAACTCGTTTCTTTTATTTTGTAAAGTGACAAAGCCTCATTTACAATAGGTGGTGTTTTTAATATTCACAATTACCATTTCTATTCACAAGAAAATCCTTGGATTGTGCGACGTGGAAATTTTCAAAATAGATTTTTTGTTCATGTATGGGCCGGGATATTAAACGGCACACTATTGGATCCGATTGAAATTCCAGCAAGGCTTAACGCAAATGAGTACCTTAACTTTTCAGAATTTCATCTTGACAATATTTTAGACGAATTTCCCTCATTACGGTGTTAATGTTAGAAACTGGCTGAACGAACGATTCCGGGGTAGATGGATTGGAAGAGGTGGTCCTATTCCGTGGCCACCTCGTTCTCCGGATTTGAATCCATTAGATTACTATTTTGGGGGTCGCATAAAAGGTATAGTATATGCAACAGAAGTCGACAACGAGGAGGTGTTGCGCGAAATGATACGTTTGGCAGGAAATCAAATTCGACAAAACCATTTTGAAGTTTCACGTGCCTCACATGAGATTAGCCGTAGAGCCCGATTTTGCCTTCGTGAGCAAGGCAACCTTTTTGAGCACCATATTTAAAATGTTGAGTTTATAATTTATATTAGATTAATTAGCTTTCCAGTTGATAGTTTGATTTGCCTTTCGTTAATAAAATGATTTATAAGAACAATTCACATAAAAACTGTTTTTACCAACAATTAACAAAATTAAAAGCTGTCGAATAATTGACATTTAATTTTTGTTTACACAGCAACACAAACAAATAAAACGCGTCATTAACTTTCAAGGCTTTCTAATTATTAACTGCACATCTGATTGTAAACATACAACATAATAAAAAATAATTTGCAATGAAATTTTCAAAAGTATTTTGACTCAGACGAGTGCGTTCTAGCGAAGTGCAACAAGGGTACCTTAATTACGTAAAAACTTTAAATTTTTTAAATTCTGCAGTCAAAACTACAAAAATTCGATATACAAAAAATTTTCTCACGCCCCTCTTGTGTTACCCACCCCTGAAGACAATCCAATACTAAGTTTTAGCTCATTAAATAGAGCCCAAGAAGTTTAGTAACTGTACCAACTTTTAATTAAAAATATTTACGTGTTTCGAAAATATTTCCATAAAACATCGCCATCACCTCTTGCAAATTTAACACCCTGTATCTTAAAAACTAAGACGTTTTGGATCCTAGTTGATATGAACTTTTATCCTTATTTTGGGCCACAGAATCGTGGTTAATAAGTATTGACGTCTAATTTTGAGACACCCTGTATACAAAAATGAAAAAATTGTCGTATAACTCAATTCATGAGGTATCAATTTGGGTATAAGCGGCATGTGAATTTCAAATCTTCTAAAAATTAAATGTCAAAATTTGTTTTTATTGTACTCTGAGAAGAATTAATGTGTATTAAGAAATGTAATACCAAGTGTCGGGAGAAACCAATAGTAGAACTAACGTAAATCCAACATGAGGTCACAAGCCTCTCAAAGATGCAAGAGAGTATGATATTTATTTTAAATAAACAAAAAGTGGTTAATTTTACTTTAACTAGCCTAATTTTTGTATAACTAAGCATTGTTTGTAAATATGAATTTAGACATTATTTTTTAGTAGCAGTACTCTAGCATTTTTATTTTTTTTTAACTCAAATAAAAACGTAATTAATGAAAACATAATCGATGTTCTATAATAGATATGAG
This sequence comes from Abscondita cerata, assembly GCA_030710515.1. Classification (NCBI taxonomy): domain Eukaryota; kingdom Metazoa; phylum Arthropoda; class Insecta; order Coleoptera; family Lampyridae; genus Abscondita; species Abscondita cerata. Next base: position 91,541 of record JALBCR010001357.1, on the reverse strand, counting down.
AAACTTTTAAGTAATTGACTAATGCTTGAAATTTATTAGTAAGTGAAAATCTTAAAAAAACTTAAGGTTTACAATTGAACTAGAACTTGTCATGGTAGGAACAGAAATTATTATCCTACAATTTACATAAGAAGAATGAAAAGTTGAAATTTATTAATAAAATATATGAAAATTAAAAATTACATATATATATAAAGTGGAACCGATAGTTTAAAATTTATCATGACACTAATACAATTCGAAAGAAAACATGTTGTAAATAAAAATAAATATATAAAAGTTAAAAAAAAACGCAAAAATGTGTTTTGAAATTATTAAGTATCCTCTAAACTAAACTAAGGACAGTTATCTGAATTAATTATTTAAACTCAAAAAGATTTTTGATAACAATAAAAAGTCAAGCAATCGTAAAATATTTTCTAGTACTGTGTCAGATGATAATCAAAGAAAAATTGATAAAAATATGCCGAAAATCATTAATTAATTAATTTTTTTATAATGTAGCTATGTATTAAAATATTTTTTCGTTGACCATTTATTCATTTTGATATTAATGAATTGTTTTCTTTAAAAAAAGATGTATTAATAGTTGTCATTAATACACTTTTTGGAATTTCTGCTCTTTGATATTTTGATATAGACAATCAGTTATACTTATGGCTATAAAAATAAAAAAAAAGACAATGACAAAACAAAAGTAACATCGTACATTTTAATTAACAATTTAAATATATAATTATTTTTGATTATTAAAATAATATTATTAATATTACATTTGTTTAAATTTAAGAACTGAACAGATACATTGTTTGTATTGGCTATCTCTGTTTGTGAAAAATAATTGTTTACAAATGTTTTTCTTCGCAAACACTTAGTTGATTTCCAGTCCCCTAAGTCTTGTTATTGCTGCAAAATCTGCCCTGAATCCTACAATGCGTAAAAGCAATATCGTAATAGTGTGTCCAAAATTCGATGCTCACCATTGGTATTTTGGAAACGGTAAGAGTTACAGGGTCGGTTAAATGGAACAATATGGAGGTATTTATCTTACCTCTTCAGACCTTCTCTTGTTTTCCAAAGAAATGCGTTGCCTACTAGATATTGCAAAAAAGTGAAAATCGGCATTTTCTTTAAACTTGCGTAGAATCCACACTATTTATCCTATCAAAAATATGTAAATATAAAAGTTGTAGACATTTAGATATTGAATAATATGCGTCATTAAAATATTTTTTTGCTTGCATCAGTAGCGAAATATGACCCAAAGTTGCATTTTTTTAAATGGAAATGATAATTTATTTTTATACAGTTGAATTACTTGATTTTTTTCCTTTTCAACGATATAAGGTTCGAGCTATTTATCTTGTGTACTTTAGAAGATATAAAGAAAAATCGTTTTTGAGATCTGTAGATGTATTTTAAAGCACATCACACTATCCATGATTGCAAATTTTAAGAAACAAACAACTGCACATCAAATCTGTCAATAATATTGTTACAGTAGTATCGTGTCAGAACTTGTAGTTGTTGTAGTAAGCTATTCATATTCAAAATTGATGATGCAGTTTTCAAACCATGAAAAAACGGACATGTTTGTTGTCTACATAAGATGCCATCGTAATTCAACTGCGGCAGCAAATGAATATCACAACTTATACCCCGAAAGAAGGCAACCTCACAGAACTTTGTTTTCCCGACTCGAGCAAAATCTTCGACAAGGTGGATCCTTCACCGCCATTCGTCCTACAACCTATCAAAAAGACAATGAGGATGCTGAAATAGCTGTTCTAGCCGCTGTTAATGTTGAGCCTTCCGTTTCAGTAAGAAAAATTTCGAATGACAGTGGTATGGCAAGAAGTTCAGTACATTATGTTTTAAAAAAGAAGAAATTTCATCCTTATAAGCCAATGATATGCCATCATATCAAAGAGAATGATTATGCTCGAAGAGTTACATTTTGTAGATGGTACCTGGATGAAGTTACAAACGATAATTCTTTTCTAAAAAATCTTTGGAGCGATGAAAGTAGATTCACAAACAACGGCATTTACAATCGGCATAATTATCATTATTGGAATAATGAAAATCCGAAAATAGTTCGAGAATCGCGTTTCCAAGAACGATTCGGATTTAACGTGTGGTGCGGTATTTTGGGAAATCGTTTGATAGGTCCATTTATTTATAATCAAACGCTTAATTCGACTAGATATCTTCAACTGCTGCAAGCCGAAGTCGAAGATGCATTGGACGAGCTACCTATTCAAGAAGAAAGAAGTATTTTGTTTCAGCAAGACGGCGCCCCGGCCCATAATTCCAGGATCGTCACTGAATATTTATCAGCAAGATTTGGAAACCGTTGGATTGGAACAAACGGTCCCATACGTTGGCCTGCGCGATCACCAGATTTGTCCATACTAGATTTTTCCTGTGGGGACACATAAAAATTTAGTATACGTTGTCAATTATGAGAACGTTAATGATTTGCAGCAGAGCGTCATGCAGGCCTTTAATTCAGTTAGCGTCCGTCAATTAATGAATTGCCGAATAAATATTGAAAAACGCTATACAAAATGTTTAGAAGTCAATGGCCGCACTATTGAGAATCTTTTATAGGAAAACTCATTCGTTTTACGATGTTATCCACCGTTATGTTTTTGTTATTATTGCTTACAACTTGGTAACATTATAAATCTGCCTCAAAATGATTTTTCTTTATATCTTCTAAAGTACACAAGATAAATAGCTCGAACCTTATATCGTTGAAAAGGAAAAAATCAAGTAATTCAACTGTATAAAAATAAATTATCATTTCCATTTAAAAAATGCAACTTTGGGTCATATTTCGCTACTGATGCAAGCAAAAAATATTTTAATGACGCATATTATTCAATATCTAAATGTCTACAACTTTTATATTTACATATTTTTGATAGGATAAATAGTGTGGATTCTACGCAAGTTTAAAGAAAATGCCGATTTTCACTTTTTTGCAATATCTAGTAGGCAACGCATTTCTTTGGAAAAACAAGAGAAGGTCTGAAGAGGTAAGATAAATACCTCCATATTGTTCCATTTAACCGACCCTGTAACTCTTACCGTTTCCAAAATACCAATGGTGAGCATCGAATTTTGGACACACTGTATAGCTGTGGTTGATCCAGTTTTAGAAATTGTGGAACTGTACATGATATTTTGGCATATGTGTTGATCCCCACATGGTTTGTAGTGCATTTATTGTTTCGATAGTGTTCAAAGAATTGTGTGTGCTTTGTATGCTGTGGTCTCAGTGTTATACAGTGACCGGCTAGGAGTTTGCGACAAAGTCCGTCCTAAAAAAACAATGTTTTTTGTTTTTACCGTCCATTGGTAGACTAATAAATAAAATTGGATTGTAAAGTTTATTTGTTGGTTTAATGTGTTTTATTCAAATCAAACGCAAAAAATTTTGTTTTCTAAATATTTCCGGAAAAAATGCCGGAAACTGATATTCTTGAAAAGTCGTTATTTTCTTTTGAAAATTTGCACATACGCGTATAATTTAATTCTAAACAACTTTTCTCTTAGGCATTTTTCAATATCTTGTCATCTAACCTCACTTTTTACATATTTAAGGGATATTTTTTAAATTTGCCGCCATGACAGTGGTCACATGACATTTGTCAAAGTCATTTTGTTATTTAATATGCTGAATTCATTTGCCAAAAAACTTTTTGGATATTTCAATTACAAAAATTTTTACCATTTGATGCAAACTCTTTGCCGGTCACTGTATACTGTCTGATTAATATTAAGAATGTATTTTGATCATTATCCACAACCGTAAAAATTCTTTTCTCCTTTGTTTTTGTTTCTGATCCTGATGGGATAGTGATTAGAAATTTTGATTTTAGGTCTTCAACATTACTCGTTTGCATTTTCAGAAGTTTAGGCTTCCTTAACGCTCCAGTTATTCCAAAATTTAGTGACCTATAGAGTAGTTTACTGTTACAATTTTAAATTAAAACCCTTTGCTTACCTTGGTCATTAAGAATAAATTATCAGGAGCGTCAAGGATGAATTTTAGCACGTGTTCTGTTTCTAAAACTTTAGATTTTTGGGGACGTTTCCTTCAGTTTGGTCTTTTAATATAAATGATCAATTTGTTAAATTTTCCAATGTCAATATTCTTCTTCACATTAATAGTTGATTTTAACATTGAGAATTTTGACCAGACATTCGCTATTAAGCAATGTTTAAAAAGTACGCCAGGAAGACAGGCTCCGTTTAATTGGGTATACAGTCTGCCTACAGTACTACACGGACAAGCTGTATGTTGTTCACTACGCCAGGTATCAAATTTATTATAAATTTTTTCGGTAAGATCTCTACTTTTAGTTGGTCGAACAAGCATTGTTTGCACTTGCTAAAACTGTAGCAGGTAATGAATCAGGATTTTCTAGCTCCATAAGTACACAATTATGAATTTACAATCACTTTTTCACAATGGCTACTTTTTTTGTTATAATTCACATGCCATATTTTTCAATAATAACTAGGTTTTTTAGCAAACGTAATTTTTACGTAAAATTGAAATTGTATGCAACTATTATGCTATACAATTTTTTTATTTGCATATGTTTGTAACTAGCTATACGTACAGGTGTCCTACTGACTGACGAGACATTAGATATATTTCACAGACTACTTCGATTTGAATTTTGAAAATTTGGCTTTAGGCGTTTTCGGGCATGTTCTTTTTAACTAAAATGGCGTCCACCTAACGCTTTCGGTTGTACCGGAAGTTGACATAATCTTCATTATTTTAAATAGAACACCCTGTATATTATTGCACAACTTGATGAATAATTTTGTTCTCTTTCGAATGGTATAATATTTTCCTATACATATCTTCTCTGATTTTTAAGGTATTTACTGTTATTCGTGCAGTCAACGGATTTGCATAATTTCTTATGAGGATGGCTGTGAAATTTTAGTGGAACTTCAAAACAAGCGCCTAATCTATCACCAGTTTATTGTTGTCAATTAAACACAATCATACAATGAAGGCTTATTTGAGTCTTATTTATCGTGTATATTTTTTTATTTGCATATGTTTGTAACTAGCTATACGTATATGTAATAAATATCAGAACATCCAAATTTTTTTTCAACGAATGTGTTAATTACGGAACAAGCAATGCGAGATTTCGCATTATTGTACGAGTTACATAAAATTGTTTCGTTACGTGTTAGGTACGCTTAACACGTGTTAGGTACGCTCTAATTTTTAAAAAGTTGCACAAAATGGTAGTTTGAAAATGTTTTTTCACTTCTCTCATTTATAGTTTGTTATGATAAATTTACGGTTGTTATAATTTCGTACAATTTTCCTTAATACGTGAATCAGTCCTGACGCCAACCTTTATATCCGACCCTCGACAAACACAATTTTGAGAGCCATCTACCTGTAAGTAGTGTGACCACTACCCAGAGATATCTGTAAAAATGTATCTTCGATACTGCCGGGTATTTCAAAAACTATTATATTTGTATTTCGTAACCAATTTATGATTTGCACCAACGCAGATGTTCGCAAAATGACTCTTGCATATTGTACGTCTACTTATTAAATGATCTTCTGCAATATTATTTAAAACGTCACTATTTATACGTTGCAGCCAAATATTGCTGTATATTCTTAAAAAAACAACAATTACATTTATTTGATTTATGTGTTTGGGTTAGTTCAAAACAGAATATTTACTCACCATCTTTATATAAAAAACGTTTTAAAACATTTAAATAAAATGATACCTTTAAATTTTTTATGTGACAATTTAAATGCCTTCACTTTTCCATTTTTTCTTAATCACACAATGCACTTCCGGTTAATAATTTGACGTGAATATCTTTTTTTTTAATATTTGTAAACAAAAAGTTCAATAAACAACCTGATTACAGCATAAAAGTAGATTCATTACGAACATAACTTTAAGAGCGCTCTCCATTCTTTAAACTTTATTTAAATATTAATTTGTTTGGGTTTAGAGATTGACAAAATGTACACAGAATTTCTTACGGTTTTATTTTCAAAGGTAGAACGTATGTCGAGAACTTTCTTAAAAACGTGTGTTGTGTGTAGCACGTTACAACGAAAGTCAAATTTGCCGCGTATGTTGCTAATTTTCTATTGGTGGAAATAAAATTAACATGGGTGTTGGGGTGCCTTTTGAAGTTAAAATTTTACACATAAATTATTACTGTGTGTTTCAAGATTTCCAAGTCGAATTGGTGTTTAAATTTAAATCCGGCCGCATTCACCGTAAGTACATTTTGCTTTCTTTTCTTTCGCTTTAGCACGTGTGTTGACCTTATATTCTCATCGTGTATTACACCTGAATAACTTCTGGGGATACTGGAATGGCTAATTAAGAACTTTTTCCTATAAAATTTCACGACTACCACGGTTTCGCATTCAGTTAAGCTGCCAACAACCGGTGGACTCTACGGTCTGCAGAGGCCGTTCATGCTGCATAATTTCTACTTCGAAGGAACATATTCACCTTCCGTTCTTCGCTATATACCTCCCCTAAGGGAAATCCTGGGGTTATCTATCTTCTGGAGCTGTCGAATACTGTCGCTAACAGGAACTTTCATTCTCGGAACTGCATACTACAGAATACAGCTAAGTTTTAATGTTTAAGTACCCTATTCAATATTAGTGCGTATGAAGCTCACTTACATGTGACATAGTACGGTTTGATCTCTAATACTTAAGCAAATTTTTATTCGGGGTAAACTCCACAACCGACGTGTGGTTTTGTTTTTAATCAGCTCAATATGAGCTTGGGCGCTTTACATATGGCGGTTGAAGCTAAAATAGAAGGCCTTTTGGGTTGGCGGGAGGTACTTACCTTTTTAATCCGAGTTTAAGTTTAGTTTTTAAGTCACCGTGTGTAAGTGACGTGTGTACGCAGAGCCCTCTTAGTAACCAATCCTCAATTGGAACGCTAACTTTAATTTGGGTGTAACTAAAAAGCTTACCTGAAATTCGACACATTAATTGCGAGCTTTATTTATTGTTGTTGTTAACGCACGTAACTATATGCGGCAGTCTCTCTATTTCTGTCACATTCCTATTACTTTAAGATTTGTTTGCTGTATTGAATTCTCTGACCTTAAGTAAAACCCGTTTATCTCCTGTTGGTCGGTTTTATTTCTTTCTATTATCCAGCAGGTGGCGCCATGTTAGGCAGCAGTCAATTTCTTTACAGTTCTTCAAGGACCCCCCACACACCGACTAAGCCGGACGCTGCTGTTCTAACTACTACAAATACTGAATCCTCCACGAATTTAGTGCGCTACATCGAGCCAAATTTCCTTACTTTTTCTATCTAGGTTGTACCGCTAGAGCCGTCGCTTTCTTTCGTTTACTTGTAAACTACAACTGTTACAAATTGGAAAGACTAAGAGCATTGGAACTTGCTAATGCTGTCAGTGTGGCATATAAATGGGGATATATTGGCCTTAAACGTTGGAAATAAAAAATGAAAAAGGAATTATAAATTTCAAATGATTAGAAAACAAATTATTAAAATAAGAAACAATAACAAAATCACTTTGTGGTTAGTGTTGAAAGTTTCTACAAAGATTTTGAATTAATTCAAGCTTCCCAGACCTAAATAATTATTCGAAAACTATTACAAGAATTTGAGAAACTTAATCAGTTTTAACAGTAACACTTTAAACCAACAAGCATACCCAAGTAAATATTGAAAATTAGCATAATAATAATACTTCCAATTTGAATTTACGATATATAAAAAAAAACGAATTTACGATATCAATAAAAGTAAAGGTTATTGCATTCCAATGAAAATGCTGTCTTGGATTGAATATCACAGTTTTTAATTTAAAAGGTGACGTCTTTGAGAAATGTTTGAATACGAGGATAGACGATAAATTTCTTGTAGAATAACTGCTTCTCAGGTTTAAAGATTAATATATGTAACAATTTACAAGATCAAATTTATTTACTTACAGAAATGTTATTACGTTATCTATTAAGTATGTAGCCTATACATTTGATAGCAGTACTTTTTTAACAACACGTCTAAAACTTGCATGCTTAAAGTGACGCAATAAATAAAATGAAAATTTATGTTGTTTAAGTATAGGGTTTAATAATCTAGTATTTAAAGAATTTGATTTATGATTGCCCTGAAATTAGCTATGTCTATGAAAGGATTGAAAAGACTAATAGAGCATTTAAGGAATAACTAAATTCAAACTTGATAATGATGCTAGTGTGAAATTTAAAAGCGAAAAAATTGAAAAATAAATTAAAAATTTTTAATAATTTACAGAAAAAAGTTAAATGGGGTTGAGCAACCAATGAGTTTAATAAAAAATAATAAGAAAATGATTTTGTGGTTGGTGTTACGTGTAAGAATATTTATTTTTCTTTTTCGTAAAATAAAAAATAGTTAATAGGTAATGATCATCAGCAAATAAATCCTGAGCACAATCAATTTATAAGAAGTAAAGCTTTATTTCAGAAATCATTTAAATGATTATATACGTTACTGTGTCACGAATGTCTTAATTAGGCAAATTAAACGTTTATTGATTTTAAACAGGTCTGTTACGTAATAATTTGTTTACATGTAATGAATGCCAAATATCGTCTTGTTTGTGTCGACAGGATTAATTAATTTTTAATTAACTACAATAATACTAAAATTCACAGATCGATAATATCTAAAATTGGTTCTCACGTAAACGTATACCGACATTACAGAATAAGTAAAATGATGTCATCTTGGCATTTCAACCGTTTTAATAAAATTTAATTAACCCGACAAAACCACACAAACCTAAAAAGTATTCTACTTACGCGTCCTTGTGACAAATTCTTTATCATTCGAAACTTAGAACAAATTCTATTTAAAATTACAAAATCTTTAAGAATTGTTTAACTGAAATCTGTTGAATGATTAAAAGTCGTAATTTTCGTGTCCGTAATTTTCTTCTCTTCTCTCAATAAAAGCTTTTAATTTGATTCTTTAGCTAAAAAAGCGTGCTTTTAAGAGTTTTAGTGCCAATTTTACTAAAACTGTTAATTACTGAAAGTATTTTATAATTACAGATCTTAATGAAAGGCATGCTATTTTCAAACTTTTAACTTTATTGATAGTTCACGACCTTATTAGAATAGAATAAAAGTAGAGTTTGGCGGTTGGCCGCCGCGACGGTTATCTGAAGCAAAAAACACAGAGCATAGTTGCTTATATTTACGGATTTAATTAAAGTTAATTGACTTCTTTTTACGTTATTTCTGTTTAATTCCCATTTTTCATTATTAAATTTATACTTTGCAATTACTTCACGCAAAGTTTTCAGTATACCAAAAATGTTAAAATACATTTTTGTACCTATAGTGTATTTATGTTACGGTTTAGGGCTGGAGGCTTGTTATTGAATCCACGATCCTTATCGTCTAAGCCTATAAGTTGACAAAAAATTTAAAAAGTAAATAACATTTTTCAACAAAAATTTTATCTTACAATTGCTCTATCAAGGCTTTCTATTGATTCCGAATTTGCATTAAACTCATCAAAAATTTGAATTTAATGTAATGATGAAATTCTATGATTGTCAATTTGTATCATAATGAAAAAGTTATATCGTAACGAATTTCATTACTGTTAAATTTTAATAAATGATTTGTATATAGAACAGAAAAAACGTGAAAATAAAAAAAACTATCAAACTTTTCTGAAATTATTAGCTAATTTGAGTTTAAAATCATAATCGTAAATTTTAATTTTTCAATTTAATTAAAATTATACATTTTGAAAATTTTGAATGGAAAATATCTGTTTCATCGCTACAAAATGAGTAAGGAAATTGGAACACATTCCTAGTTAGTTGCGCTTCAATAATAATTGATTACAAAATATTAATGTGTATTGTTTGTTATTCAATAACGTTATTTATTATTAATTGTTATCTAATAAAACTAGTCAAATTTAGAAAGTTTTGATGATAGGACATTGGGATATACTTTAGTGTGTGAAATTATGAGGTATACTTTCATTTAGTGATGCCAAAACTTTTTTTCTATTTCACAATTTTTATAATTTCGTTTCCATATTATAAATAAACTTTGTTTTGTTGCACGTTTTTTTAGTCGGTCTGTAAACTTTATCTTAAAAATTGTTTATCACTTGAAGAGACTGGAACAGTCCGGAGATCCAGAATAATCACTTCAAAATAAACTCCAAAAGAACATTATGCGATACAAATCCTCAATTTCAGTAATGTTTTAACCAGAATGTTCACACACGACTCCTTATGAATATACTATAATTTCTGATGTGATTGCACTCCAGTTATTAAGACTACCAAAAGTATGAATTGGAAAGTGAAATTTAATTTCTACCCAAATTAAAAACTCTTACACACTTGACAAACGTACACCACGTAATAAAAAAAAATGCATATAATGGAAAATATGGCAGCGAGCTAAACCCTATGCAATGGTTCACCAGATACACAACACTAATGTAAAGGAATAGCACATTAAAGAATACAATTACGCAACTCTCACCAGATGGTTAAATTATTTCGAATGATTCTAAAACATTTTGAACGTTGGACAATTATAATACGGTTGATCCAAAACTTGAACATAACTGAGTCAGATCGAAAAAAAGATAATTTCTTAAAGCATTTGTAGCGTTAGGCATGCAAATTTTGCTGAAAATCGGAATAAAGTACCCCAGTCGTATAGGCAACTTTCCATCCTACTGGTGCATAATTGGTTTTAAAATTTCCCGCTCTAAATGAACTTCGATTGTTATTCGAGTTGGGGATTTTCTTTCCTAAACGATGTAGGTCAATTTCCGTTATTCATCTTCTTGCGGGTGATGCCATTTGCGTTACAAAAAAAAAAAACAACAACAAAAAAAGGTAAAAATAAATTATACCCGTCTTTCAAAATTATAATACACACCTTTCTTTTAGGCAGGTTTTTTTCTTCTTTTGTGTTTTTCTTTGCTGTTGTCTTCTTCTTCGATGTGTTTCTTCCATTTGCTAATTACTACGATGTTCTAAACACCATAATGGCACTTGCTAATTGACGAAGCCGCCAAGCTTTTGCGTTACCTCCTGGTCTGCTAGCCGTAGATGTTTGTTGGGGAAAACGAGCGAAACACAGTTAAACTGGGGAATCGTTACAGCCGCCTAATCAACTGCACTATCCTGGGGTTTGGTCAATCTCTATTGTAACCACCAACGTTTATCTCAAAGGTGTAAAATTAAACACGACTACTTGTATTAGCAATTATAGGTTATAATAAAATCAATGGCGTACCGTTGTATATGCGTTTACTGTTTTAATTTATCTGAAATTTGTCGGATCATTTTATTTTTTGTGTGATATTACTACTGTGATTATCGTGAATGGTTTCTTATCTTACATTTTAAATGAATAGAACGTGTTATTTGTGAGCTGCGTTTTCTGTCTTATCAAACTGAGTCATTTTGATTATTTCTTTGGTGCGGTATAGAATGGCTACTGGTAATTAGTTTTTCGTTAGTTCTTTCTTTCAGCTACAGAACTTGGCACCTTTAATTTAATACTTAATACCACTGACCAATTTTTTATTAGTCTAAATCACACCACGCCCTACTCTACGCTGAACGGGTACACTTTCTACCTTCTGACTGTAACACATTTCGTTAAGTGTGACTGTCAGACAAACTAAGTTTTTACATTATGATTTCATTTTTTCTTTGGTGACTTTATTTCCAGAACGTACTTGTTTTAAGGGTGACTTAGCGTCTGAGTAGGGTCAACTTCTAAGTGACGATTTTTGGGTGATGTTTGTTGTGTTTTGTTAGTGTTGTTTGTGTTTTCGAATTTTTCTAATTCTGTATGTGTCCAATATATGACTTCAAATGAATATGTAAGTGTGGGGATAGCGTATGTGTTTATGGCTTTTGTGATGTGTTTTGAATTTAATTGTGTTTTTAATATTATATTTAATCTGTCCGTGTATTCGTTGGTGTTTATAAAGTTCTCCCTCTTCGATGGATTGTATAAACCCATTTTCGACCGGGACGTTCTCCGTACTTAGAATTCATTTTTCTAAGTGTGAGGTTTTGTACTTGTCCAGCTCAAAGTCCATGTGTATGTCCTTTTAAAATGTATGTGTTATGCTTAGTGTAAGTGTTGTTATATCTTCGTATATTTTGATGTCGTCCATGTATAACAACAAATGTGATAGTGTGTATTGGGTGATTTTATTATGTTTTATATGGAAACCATATTTTGTGTTGTTTAGTGTGTTTAGAGTGGATTAAGAGCTAGGCAAAACCAGAGAGGGCTAAAAGGGTCTCCCTAGAATATGTTACGAGAAAACAAATACAAAATGGGTAATAAGCAAATTAGATTTAGTTGAACGTTAATTAGTAAATAAAATTCCAGAAAGGCAGTTTCGTGTATGCCCAAATAATCAATTTGTCGTAGAACGTTGTGAGTTTAGAAAATTGTCGTACTTAATTACTTTGAGTTAATTACACGTTGGACACACTGTATATAAAAGACACGATAAATAACGACAGGAAAAAGGCCCCGCAGTGAGAACATAATAATTAAGTAAGCCTTAAAATAAAATGCTTAAAAGTGAGGTAATACATGCGATTGAACAAGTAAATACCGGTAAAGGTGTTGGGCCTGACGAAACACCAATTGAATCGGTTGTTGATTAAACAACCTAAGTCATTTTTTGAAGGTTGTGTTACATGTTCGTTTTATAAGAATACTATTATGCAGCAATTAAAATAAACTTTTTGTTTAACATTGTATGAAATTTCACTCATTTTACAGTTTCTGCAGAATAGTATTCTCATTACACGAACTTGAGAAACGTTTTCTTCATTTTGCCACAATCTTAAAAAAATGACTTACGTTGTTTAAGCAATAACTGATTCAATTGAATTGAAGAATTAATAGATAAAGGGACAAAAGATGTACTACTTAAACTAATTAACTTAATCTACAAAACAGGCCGGATACCAAAGGATTGGATGATCTCAACCTTCATAATACTCCCCAAGAAGAACAACTCAAATATAAGTGTTCAGAATACAAGACTAATGAGTTTAACCTTAAAAGTATTTGTGAGAGTAAAATACAATAGAATATACCGAAAACTAGATCACGATATTATCAACACACAGTTTGGTTTTAAAACTGCCATGGAAATTAAAAAGGTGCTGCTCAGCATAAATGTTTTGTTGCAGAAATGCATTTACGTAAACTATGAGGTTTATGTCTGTTTCGTGAACTTTGAAAAGACTTTGGACAAAGTCCAGTTTGAATACTAATAGGAGCCCTAACAACAAAAGATGTGGATGCAAATGACATTATGATCACATGTAATCTGTACTGGAACCAAACAGCAAAGATTAGAATTGACAACAAACATCATAGGAGATAAAAACTCTTAAGGGTGTGCGACAGGAATGTGTGATGTTGCCCTTAATGTTTAATGTATACAGAGTGTTTCATTAATCATTACAGAAAATGAAACTGGAGATTCCTTGCAAAATTTAAAGGGGGTTTAACATAAAAAAAAAAATTTCCTTAAAGCCTCCCTGAAGAGTTAGACAATCTGTAGCAATGCTAGGTAGCGTTAACGGAAATTTGTTCAAAAGAATAAGAGCCTGTATTCAAGAAAATGGTGCCCATTTTGAACACTCTCTGAAATAATATTGTTAATTTAAATTAAAAATGATAGTTAATAATAATATTGTTATTTATGTCAAACTTGCATACGCAACTTATTAATTAAAAATTCTGCAAGTTCGCTTAATTTATTTTTTTGGTAAAAAGTATTGAGTTTACGTGAAATTTTTAAGAGACAAAAGTTTTTAATTGAATTGGCCCTCCAAAATCTGAATTTTAAAATTGAAAAAAATTAGTTAAAAAGTTCTGGTAAAAAACTCTAAGGGGTAGTAAGACTCACCCCTTGCAGAGAACAAGGGTGAATAAAATTATGAAATTATGGAGGCTTCTTGGTAGTAGTATTTGAATGTTTAGATTTCTTTTTTTATTTCAAGTCATTTCAGAAAAAAATCGATTAATGTGAATTTTTACACATCTTTAAGGGGTTGTAACTCTTCAGGGGAGGCTTTAAGGAAAGTTTTTTTATGTTAAACCCCCTTTAAATTTTGCAAGGAATCTCCAGTTTCATTTTCTGTACTGATTAATGAAACACCCTGTATATCAAAGTCATCTTCAGGAGACCCTAGAAGAACATAAGCAATCGGTAATAATTAATGGAGAAATCGCCAGCAACATAAGATTTGCAGACGATACCATTATAAGAATAAACAATATAGACAATTTACAATATCCGATGAATCTATGAATGTAAAGAAAACTAAATTTATGGAAATAACTAAATGCTAATGCAAATATTACCATAAATTACACAATAGAGATAAGGACAAGGATCTATATATGTATACGTTTGTAAAGCTCAAAGGCTTTCTTTGTAATAAAGATTTTAATTTAAATCTTAGAATAAGTATATTACGTTGCTATCCCTTCTCAACTCTAATCTACTGGACCGTGAGTCAATGAAGTTAAAAAAATGGAAAACTTCGAGAGTTGGTGCTGTAGAGGAATTGTTCATATTTTGTAGTTAGACCGCATCCCAAATGGCACAGTTTTACAAAGAATGATAATCTGGGAAGAAATAATTCATACACTGAAACGGAGGAAGTTAGAATACTTTATACACATAAAAAGGGGCAAGAAATAAGTGCCAAGACTAGTAATAAAAGAAAAAATACAAGGAAAGAGGAACGTAGGGAGATGGAAAATGTCTAGGCTTAAAAACTCAGAGAGTGGTTTGGAATGACATTGACACAACTCTTCAGAAATGCTGTAAACATTAAAGTGAAGATAGCCATAATGATCTTTAACCTCCGCTAGGAGACAAAACATCAAGAAGAAGAAGAATGTTGGCTTCAACTGCCACTTATTAACAGAATAGCATATTACCTGTCCATCTACTATTAGATTTATGGATTGGTTACAAATTAAATTGTATTTAAATTATGAATATCCTTGGTACACAAAGCGTGCTGAACGGGGTTTTGGGGCCGAAGAAATTTCAACAATGACAACAGTTCACGGTGGTTGGGATAACAAAATTATCTTTTTTTAACATACATAGACCCATAACTTTTAAGAACACGTCAAATACTAAGCGATAAAGTACTATTGCCAAACAATATCTAAACATTCCTTTTTGTGAAATGCAGCAACAACGGTGGTTGTCTTCCATATAACACAAACGACGGAACACATTAGTTCAATGAATTATTTGCTTTTTGAATCGGCAATCAAGGAATTATAGAAATTAAAAACTTTTTTCTCATTCATGGTATTTAATATCTCTATCAAAGGGCAGATCCTCCTAAAGACAAAACTATATAAGAAGTAGAAACCTAAAATTTAATACAAATAAAAAAAAAAAGGCTACGTAATTTTGTAAATAAAAATTTAGTTGCGTCAAAATACAAATCTATAAAAAACAATTTGGGAACGTCAAGAACAGTAATTGATTAAAATTGGAAAATTTGAAAAACTAAACAGGATGGAAGTTAATATCTAAAAAACATTTTTGAAAAAAATTCTTAAATAAACTTTATTTTTCATATAAATATTTCCAATAAGCACTTTTTCTGATTTTAATAATTAAATATTAACAGAAAAGTTCACGAAACATTGAACTTTAAGTAACTGAAAACTTTGTTGTTTAAGAATTTATTATTTAATAAATGAAATTTTTTATTTGATTGTGAACATCGTCCAACAATATTCTTTATACGAGAAATATCTGTTGGAAAATGTTTGACTCAATATTCTTTATATTAAATACAATAGACCTAATTTTTTATACTACTTAAATATTTAATTTGTTTCAGCATATTTTTCTACTCTGTATTGTTAGTATTGATTTCGTACGTAAATGTTAATAAAAATGCCTGTAAATAATTCTATAATGAAAACCGACAAAGGTTTAACAAATACTTGAAACAATCATCAGTATGCTTTCAGCAATTTGAAAGAATGACGTAAGTAGCGTCTTCAAGGGGTTTTTGGTGATTAACGGACTGACAGAAATTTAAAATAGGTAATAGATTATTTTAGTAAACGTTAGTTTAAGTACGTACCATTGATTGCTGTCTTGTCAAAGAGGGGCGTAGGCGATTCTGTTTGTATCGGTTTTAAGAAATACAATTTATTGAGTTACGACAACCAACAACACACTCTTGCATAGTAACGCACATACATATAATATAATTAAACTTTACGATTTAAAAAAAAAAGAAATCATTTACAGTAATGTTAGGCGCCAAGACGTCTTTAAAAGCAATGATTATAATATTGTCAGTGAGCTTGGACGTCTAGACAATTCACTGACTAAATATGCAAGCACAAATAAACGTTTGTATTACAAAGAAAACAGGGTTACAATATAACCTTAGAAACTAACATTTTCAATTGCGATCGATCGACAATAGTTATTTGTTTTTTTAAATCGTAATAAATGATGGTGAAATTGTAATTAGCAAACGTATTAACTTAAAGCAAAATTTACATTTGAGGTTGTATACGATATCTCAAGTTATTTATATACAGTTGATCGGTAAGGCTACAAAGTTGCAATTCTTAAAACTAACGTACCTGGCAAATGTTTACTGTTATTATGTAATTGGGTTGTTCATAAGAAATGAAAGAAACTAATTTTTCATGTCGTTGACAGTTCAATGTTGTCTTTCGGGTTTTCGGTGGGTTAATATACTTGTGTGTGTAAGGTATTTCGTAGTTGAAGAACTTAATTAGGTAGTTAATCAACTGTCAATCAATGGAATATTCCTTAGTACAATCCACAGATCTTGAATAAATACAACCAGAAGTTAAATTAATAAGCAACATAATTCCAGTATCAAAATTACATCATTACAATTCCAAACGGTTAATTCCATTATTTAATTTTAATTTCGTTACTACTAGTTATCAAATTAAAGAAGTATTTTAGTATAAAACCATCATTCTTGTACAAATAACTTTAAAGTCAAAAAACAAGCGTTTACCGCAGAACTCCACATTGCCCCTATAAGCGAAAATTCAAACAGAAGCTATAGACAATACAATTTCTAACAACTTTTCTTCTTCAACTTTCTTTGTAAAATTGATACTTATCGGATCAATAAAAATTTAAACATAAGTTGTGTATGATTAAATTATTAACATTGAAACAAAAATGTGTAAAATAAACATTTCAAAAATTCGAAAATCTGTGTTGGTTAACGGCTTTTTTGGCTACGTAGATTATGACCAAAATCTAATCAAATAATAATAATAATAAAGCTTTATTGCCTGTCAGATCACATATAGATGTATAGACATTGTCACAAAAGGATGTATACAAAATAATAATTAACAATAATTATAAGATTAATTTAAGAAATTTAAAATTTTTAAATTCTGCAATAGGAGTAGCAGGAATTGTATATTAAAATTTTAAATATTGCTTTTTTATATTTTATACAGTTAAGAGTTTTAATATTAGGTGGCAAGAGGTTCTACAATTGTATCGATTGATACATTATTATGAAATAATTCTGTTCGATGTTGGGGCAATACAAGTGCTTCCGATTTTTTAAGCCGAGTGTCATATATTTTGTTATGATCGTAAACTATTTTTAAGGAATTACAATTTTGTTTAGCATAAAGTAGACATTGCATTATAAAGATAGAAGGGAAAGGAAGAATATTCAGTTTTTTAAATAACGGCCTGCATGAGGATGTCTGTGGATCTTTACTATCCTTTTTTGCAACACAAAAATTCGTTATGCATCACTTGAATGGCCCCAACACAGAACTCCATATTGAATATGAGATTGTACCTAACCAAAATATATTAATCTAAGAACTTCAACAGATACAAAGTTTCTTAGCCTAATTATAAGATAACACGTTTTGGTAATATTCTTTAAAACGTTTATCACATTGTGACGTAAATTTAAGTTTTTTATCAAATATTATTCCCAAAAATTTGGTAGTAGCGTTGGCTATAGAATCTATTTCACTACTAGGATAATGTGATAATGTGTGATGTATGATAACTGTTTTTTCCATATTAAGTACTAAGTCATTTTCTTTAGCCCAAGAATCTACAGCTTTTTCACAAGTATTAATGCTGTAAACGACATTTTTGAAACTATCTCCTGAAACTACGCAAGACACATCATCTGCGTATTGTATTATCTCAACTGGTACTTTGGTACATAAGTCATTTATATATATATATATATATATATATATATATATATATATATATATATATATATATATATATATATAATAAATAATATGGGCCCCAATATGCTCCCTTGTGGTACACCTCTTGTTAGATGTTTGGTATTTGAAATTGCTGCATTCCAGGAAATACATTGAGACCTATTTGTCACATAGCTTTGGATCCAATTAAGTGGAGTGGTTCGAACTCCGTATTTGTCCAATTTATTAAACAGAATGTTATGGTGCACAGTGTCAAAGACTTTTGAAAAGTCAAAATTAATGCTGACCACTTTTTTTTTGTTCAATACATGACATTATATTTTGAAAAAGCTTTATTAATGCGTCTGCAGTAGACAATTTCTTACGAAAACCAAATTGATTTTTATTAATTATGTTAAATTTATTTAAATAAGTGTTCAGTTGAGATATCATCTTTGGAATTATAAATAATGTCCCTGTGCAAAGTTTTATAAAATCGGACAACTGGTTTTCTTGATATATTGTCTACATATGGACGGACGGCCGGCTAGCCGGCCGCCAGACATATTTTTTTGTTTGCTTTATTATAACGTACTAACTCTAATTCGTCGGAAAATGTGAAAAAAGGGGTGTTAAAATTTTCGGTTTCGAAACCGTCGCATACCTATATCTTATTTCATAAGACGTGGAGTAAAAATTAATTATCAACAAAAATACGTAGCAACTAGACACGCGATTTTGCGCGTGCTCACAAGTATCAAGTTAAGGAGTTTTATCTTAAGTAACTGTTTGTACAAAGTACTGAAGAAATTACCCGTAACAAAGTTAATCGCTTAAACTAACAATATATTAAACGCCAATTAAATACGTTTATAATAATATGACATAACCGAGGTCCCAACTTCAATAGTTGTAAAACGAACGAACTGTTGCTTTTAATGTTTAGGCAGTAAACATTTTTTCAGCGTCTGCCAGTATTTCAATAATATGCCGTTTTAACCCGTTAGCGCCCAGCGTCCTATTTATAGGACAGACACTTGAAGAATTTTTTTCAACCACTTAAGAAAATGTGAAACGAAAATATCGATGGTATCTAAAATAGACATGCTAACTTTTGTTTTCCTAACATCAGTTCGTTCCTAAAGCTCATAAGAATCGGTAAAGTTAAGTTAGTTTTCTCTGTATATTTTGCATCCTAACACCTTAGAGTATCATATTTATTCATAATTCTATATTCCCTCTTATCAGTTCTTTTTTAAAAATGCCTCTATAATCCAGTGTCCTATAAATAGGACGCTGGGCGTACGGGTTATAATGATAATAAAATATTTTTTATTCATTTTTTTACAGTTGATATATTACGGCCACAATGTTTCGAACACCATTTAAAACATTGAAAGAGGCTGTTGAATATTTATATTCGGCACAAATAGAGACTGATATTTTGGCGCTGCCACCAAAAGTTGACGATTTGACTGACGAAGAAGATGTCAACGACGGTGATCTTGCTGTGCCTGTTGTTAGCGATATTTCAGGAGTTGTAGAAATACAAATGCCGCTATCGGATGACAATTTTGATAGCGAAGATGATCTTCCACTGGCTTCATTGTCTCCAGTGCCATCTACATCTACTGGCAGCGCATTGCGTCCGAAAAAAACGAGACTTGATAAAAAAGTAAATGTTCAATGGAAAAACACACCTCCCAATTATAGAAATCGTCCGATGGGAAAGTTGGCTGAAAAGAAGTCAAACGCCGTAAATCAACACTTGCTGATTCTTCCCCAATCAACATTTTTGAAGAAATTTTTGATGAAAAGTTATATGAGACAATAGTTGCAGAAACAATACGTTACGCAACGACCCAGAAAAATAAACATCATTTCACAGTGAATGTAAACGATATAAAAATTTTCATTGGGTTTTTAATATTTACGGGCCAAGTGAAAAGAATTATTGGTCCGAAGATGAGGATTTGGGTATTCCCATTGTGAAAAATTCGATGAGCAGAAACGCCTATTTAGAGCTAAAATTACTTATTCACTTCCAAGATAATTCTAAAGCAGATGAAAATAAGCACGACAAAAGTTTTAAAATTAGACCTCTCATTGAACAAGTAAATGTAAATTTTCGAAAATGGAGCATTTTCCACGAAAACCTTGCAATAGATGAAATGATTGTTAGATATTACGAGCATCATTCCTTGAAGCAATTTATTCGAGCCAAACCAATCAGATTTGGATATAAACTTTAGGCAATGTGTCTAACTGATGGCTGTTGCTACAGCTTTTCATTATATTGCGGCAAAGATGTAACAGCGGTTCCTTTAACAGACCCAACCGGAACACAAGTAGTGACAGAAATGTTGTCAGTTGTTGAAGATCCATCCAACCATTTCATCTATTTCGACAATTTTTTTAGCAGCCATTCTCTTTTTTTAAAGCTAAGTTCTATGGGATTCAAAGCTACCGGCACTATTCGTAAAAATTAAAAATTAAAAATTCTTTTAATTTAACTTTTTATTATAAAAATGCAGTAATTCTTTTAAATAAAAATATGCATGTCCATTTGTCAACAATATTTTATATTAAACTTACTGTTAGCTTTTTTATGCAAACAGCAAACGCTCGTAACAACAATAAAAAGAGTTAATTATCAGCAAAAAAAATTGGTAAATACGTGCAAATGCAGCTTTACTTAACTGTCACACATACGGTTTTTAATTTAAATACATTGTTATTTATACACACTGTTCATTAACAAGCTAAATATACACACATTTTGTATTATTTATTGCACACCATAAATTAAACAAGATGGGCGCAGGAACAAGAACCACAAATAAAATTAACGCTCTTGTGCTCATTCTAAATTGATATGGAATCGAATAATTACAGATTCTTAGGTTCAGAAGCAAAAGCTTTCAAGTAAGATTTAATACTCTACGAAAATTAAGTTATACGTGATGCTATTACTGCCTATATCAATATCGGTTAGCATATTTTAGAATATTCAATCTCTTGAGAGATGATCTATTAACATCGCGAATTTTCATAGCACGTGCATATTTTAAATTATATCTGCGCGTATCAATTCACCGAGAAGAATTGAGAATTTCTTTTAATTAACAAAAAGTGTATATAACACTATTTTAACTTTTTGGATCATTATATTGGTTTAAACATGATTTATTATCAGCTACAAGTATTGTATCATTCTGACCCTCAACATGCATACAACTTGTATTCATTATTAGATTAAAACTGTCTAAACTCGGATGACGTTTAGATTCGTACAACTACAATTCGAATTTGTAGAATGTCTCAGAAAATTTAATTAACGAGAATTGTGTTATGCGTTACAACCAAAATTACTTTAAAAAGGAGTACATTTGTAATACAGTCGCGGTAAATAGGAAACATTATGTATGTCAGAGTAAATGTTCACAATATAGAACGACAAGAATAAACTACTATTACGGTAATAATTTTTTATTGTTTGAAATGTAGTTTGGGGATTTTAATGAAATCATATTAAGTGGTATTTTTTACACCCACTCTGTACTGACAAATTCACTAAATATACTGCTTTTCTAATATATTTGCTTATTTACTCGTAATATCACAGTGAATTACCTCTTGAAGAGTAACCTAAAAGAGAAAACTCGAGTTAAGTTCATTATTGTGTAATTAGTATATGGTTTGAATTGGAAAAAATTCCTGCAGCAATGTTATGTTTGATATTGTTAGGGGCCCTTACAAAGAGCCCGGAGCCAGTTTTTCATCACCCTCACCCTTGAGTATTTTGAGAACGGGGGTTGTTTTCGAGAATTGATCTAGCGGCTAAACGGTTAACTGCACAAAAAAAGTTCCAATAAAAATTGTAGTAGATTTTCAGATCTATCTTTTATTCTAATGACATTTTGTCATATGAAGTGATATTGACCCCTATATAGGAGGTTGAAATTTATGAAAACTGTAAGTATTATTTTTTGTACTTATAACCTAAGATTCCCGGTTATTCTCAATGCACGGAAGTTCCATTTCCCGCACCGTGGCGTTTTTTAGTTCCATAGGGAATAGGGAAATTTTTGTTCGGTTGGTATTAGTTGACAATGCAAAGCAAATTGTCAAGCAATCGGCGGAACAGTGCTACCAACTCAAATTTTTTGTAAACACAAAGAACTAAGCAGCTTTGAATTTATTTATTTGAATTATTTCTACAGTTACTCGTTACAAAAAATAATATACCTAACTTTTTGAGAAGAACTCGTTAGGTAAATAACTATTTCAGGAGTGATAATGTCACTTTAACGAAAAATTGTAAATTATAAAAGTTGTTTTTAATAATAATATCTATAGCTTTTGTAGGCACGTTTTTTCTCTCTCGATAACCCTTGCGGCTGTAAAGCTAGGGGTAAGTTCGTGATTTTTGTTTTTTCACCCTAAAGAAAAATAAAAGAGGAACAAGTTGCAGATATTATTACGATCTATTTTTTATTAATCACTATTTATCACTAAAACGATAAATTTATTTTGTACAGAGGGTTCAAGTATAAAAAAAAACTCAATTTTGCATTCCAATCACTGAAAAAAAAAAGATTGTCACGACAACAATAATTCTGATACCTACTACCAAACTTTATGATTAATATAGGGATAACAACCTGTTATGTTCTGATCACCACATTTTTATAGTTGACATCAAATTGTTAGGCCAAAGATATAAAATTGTTGATACAAGAACAACACCGTATGGTAAAGTTAATCATATGAATTCCGTTCCGACTACAAATTTGTGTTTTTATAGCAACTAACTACGTTTAGTAATGGCAACAAAATAATGTTGTTCTCATTACATAACTTTTAGGGGTAGGAATTTATAAGTAGGTCTGTTGGTACCGTATTATAATTAAAGTGAATATATCTTACAAGATTTATTGTATATAACTTTATATTTAAATAACAGAAAAAAACAAACTAAAAATAATATTTTCACAAAAACGAAAACTAAATTATTTTGTATTATATGTGCAATTAGTCATTATATTCCGCGGGTTTTGTTTATGTAGAATTTCCCGTCTGGAAGAAAGTAAAGGTGATACTTACTACAGTTCTGTACATTACTAAATTTTGTTATGTTTTTCTTGTCAGTCTTTTTTACATGAAAAGTATGAAAATGGTCTTGCAAATACATTGTTACTAATTCTGCATAAATCACATAAATTTCTTTTTGAATAACAAGAATATCCAAAATTTCTGCAAAAAATAGGCAATTCAGCTATACTAATGACTATGATATCGTGCTTCCTGAAGTTTACACATTCAAACCTCATTGACCATATATGTATTAATGGCCCAACCATTTTTATGATATGTGCATAATGGATCATATTATGATGTTTGGGTTTGAGTACTTGCTTGCAACAGAATAATTGTGGTGATGTTCAGAAATAAGAGATGTTAGGAGTTGTTCACTACCAAGTTGAACATATTTATCAAAAATAATTTCTAATATTTTACGCAATTTCAAATATAACTTACAATGTGTACTGTTTTCAGGCACTAGATGACCAACCATTAAACCAAATAATGAAATAAAAGTGAGCATTTCAGACGCGGACATTTTAATGCTTCCTTTTCTTAAATGTTCTTCAAAAATTTTAGGTGGAATATTCGATTCTGACCCATAATCAAATGTTTCAATTTTTGAATTTAATGTTTCTAACGTAAAAATTTTTAAGTCGTAAGTAAAATAGTTAAGTATGAGGACAATATCAAATACACACACTCCCTCCAAAACATCATGCATTTTGTCAACAGAAAAGTTTTCCGTAACATGAAAATGTGACAATTGTTCCAAATAGAATCTTCTTTGATACCTGTCAAAGACGAATCATTTACGACCAGATGGTTTTGATAATTGACTCTGTTCCGAAGCTTGTCATTATTTTCTTGACACTGAATATTGCATTGAGATTTTGACATTACACACAAACGGCAAAAATGGTGTGCATTAAAACTTTCAACAAATCCAAGCATGGAGTTTAGTCCAAGATTATCACCTAGACATAACCCCAAATAAAAGTATATTGTTTTAACTTCAGAATTACATTTAATACTGATACCAACATTAGATAAGTAATTTAGTTCTTCAATGACAATTTTAAAAATGGAATTACCAACTTTTTTTCTATCCACAGACCTGAACAATTGAGTTAATACAATGTTTTCTGTTAAGGATTGAAATTCGGGTGGAAAGCATGGAATGGATACGTAAACAGCTCCTAATTTATTTACTTCTGAATGGGATCCTAGTACATTTCCCGTTTAAAAATCGTCAAAATATATAAACGAAGGAAACACAGTTTTACCTTCATATAATCTGAGTTTGGATTGCCAAAGTTTACACTGAATAAAGTTTTGTTTAAGTGGACTATTAAATAGATATTTTGAATACTCGATGGTTTTCTCAAAACTTTCAGTAATTCAAATATTTTTTTAAGTTTTCTCTTAATGGAATCAAAATACCTTTTGAAATTTTAGTATCAATCATAGAACCGCAATCTTTTGTTCTTTTTCGTGTGTTTTCTCTGGTCACAAATTCTTTAGGTTTTATGAAATAATCGGATTCTCGAAAATATTTAAATCGTTTGTATTCTGCGGACAAATTTAAAAAAATATTTTGAAGCAAATGAAAATAAAATTTTACAGATTCTATTAAATCAATTTTTACACTTTAACGTGTTTAATATTTTTACGATTTGGTTATGCAGATTTTTTACAAATTCGTTATCATATAATTTTGAGGTAAGAGAAATAATGTTTTGTACTTCCGCTCGGGGGACATGCAAGTTACAGGACCATCTTCAAATGAATGATAGTGTCTTAAATGTAATATAAGCACCTTCATTGTCAAAAATGACTGCACATAAAACACAACATCATAAAATTATTTGTTTCAAAAATAGATAAATTAAGTATTTATAAGTGACGTATATCAACAAAAGTTTTTAATTTAACTGGGTAAGGAAGGTATTGACAGAAACGTAATTTTTATCATACTCTGCATCTTTTATCTCGTATATATACGTTTGTATTAATCGCCAAACGTGTTTGCTTGGTGAAGGATATTCAGCATGCAAAACATAATACATCTTGAAACAAACATCCAACAACTTGGTTACACTTTCCAGTTTGTACAAAAATGTATCAACTGATATCATGCACACTAACTTATTAAAATTACCAATCACAACGGGCAACGGCTGCAAAGTATCACATTTATTTCCAAATTTGTTTCTTTGCCGTTCCAAAGTTTCAATCTAGCTCGTCTACGGTAGATACATGTAGTAAAAATGTTTCTTGGGCCTCAATTTTGGAGGGTCGCCACTTAACCTTCTTAGTGGATATGACATTTGTTTGGAGTAGATATGCTAAAACTAAGAAAGCTATGGCATATTTCCCATCTGAAGTTTGTTTGTCAAAAATAAATAACGCAAAAGAAAACGTATTTCTTTACCTTCTGAATCATTTTCAGCTACGTAAGTCATCAATTTAATGACATTGGGATCTTTTGATTTTATCGCCAGCTGAAATATCTTAGTTGAAAACTCGTTGATTTTTGAATACAAGTTATATTCCTGTTGCGAAAATCCAGTTCAAACTAAAAAGAATAAGTATTGCAAAAGATTCAGAAATCTACTTAACTTATACTTACTAATGAATATCCAAGGGGTCTCGTAAGGGCAGGAAACGTTTTTAGATATTCAAAAATAGTTGATTGCCCATCAATATATGTTTTTAGTCTATATTTCGACGTTTTTTGCCAATTCTCAACGACAACTGGCTAAGGCTCGTAACTGTTCTTTAACCATCATCAATATGTGCGCTCTCTTGAGTATCGTTTTAAACAGCTTCGTCTTGGTGTACACACTCTTCTGAAAATGTAACAGAAATTAAACACTATTACTGATTTCTTATAAATTTATACCTTTATCACTAAATCTCTCCTCCAAGATCCTTGATAATAACAAGCACCTTCTGACATTATGATATTTGTCAAATAATTTACCTTTTGCACAACGTTTGTACTTCCCTTTCACGTTTTGATAAGGAGTATAATAAGTGGCCAGTGATTCTTTAGGATATAATTGTTTAATGTGACGGGCTAGCTGAACAAAGCGTGCTGTAGGAATTCTGAAATTTTTTTGAAAATAGTTTATTTATAGTTTAATCATAAAATTGAAAAAATATCTTACCATTTATCAGAGTGAGTTCTAAGCTCTTCGTTGATAATTATTGAAACGAGATTATTGCGTAAAGCTGGCGTTAGATTATCAGTCTGTAATATTTGTCGGCCAGTTATACTATTGTTAAGTAGTTTTCTCAGATCCTAAAAATGTGAATTATGTTATGCTTCAGAACGAATATACAGAGTGTATCTAAATAACACCGAAAAATTGTAAAGGGTGATTTTGTGATGAAAATTAATATGAGTATTTGATATAAAATTTTTTAAAAACGTCTCAGAATCACCCCTTAAAAGTGTTTGGTGTTATTTTTTATACACTATATACATTAGTATACAGAGTGTTTATTATACGGGGTGTTTTTGAAAAAAAAATTGAAAACCATAATTTTTTTTAAATTAAACCTCAGGCAATGGTAAAATAATGCAAACCACTGTTGATTTAAAAAATTCCTCTGTATACGTTAAAAACTGTCACCAAGTTTCAATTTCCTACTAATTTGCGTTTTCTAGTTATAATCAATGCTTCTAGTTATTTTTGAAAACATTTTTTAAAAAATTATTTCAACACTCCGTATAATAAAAACAAAGCCATTTAAGACCTACGTTTATATAAAGTTTTTGTCTAAAATTGATTAAGGAACACCAGCCTGAAGTTTCGCCCTATGCTTAATTAACACCCTGTATGTACTTACGAAGTCGTAGGTCAGCGGTTCTTTTTCGATAGTATTATCGCCTATAAAGGCTTTTTGTGTCTTATAGACAACAGATACTTCTTCTAAAAGGTATATAGATACATAAATTAGTCATACAATTATCAAAAAAA
Organism: Abscondita cerata; assembly: GCA_030710515.1. Lineage (NCBI taxonomy): Eukaryota > Metazoa > Arthropoda > Insecta > Coleoptera > Lampyridae > Abscondita > Abscondita cerata. Next base: position 64,118 of record JALBCR010001357.1, on the reverse strand, counting down.
TATTTGAAAGTTACCTCTATTGCTTCGTTTTCAGTAAAAACCTGTAGAGAATCGCTGAGTGTGGAGGTACAAGGACTGGAGCAACCTGAACTTAACGATACAATATCGGCGTGAGACGTTGAGGGTGACAAAGCACTTTGGATAATCTGTATTGGTGGTTGAATTGGTTGCAATTCTGATGACCAGTCATTCAGATTAGTGCAATTAAGTTCTGAAAATTTGTCCGTGGGTTCTATGTAAAAATTAAGCGGAAACTCTTTAGTTTTTAAGTTTTTGAAGTGTGCCAAAAATTTTAATCGGTCGCCGATTGTCTGAATCAATTCCTTTATTAAGTCGTCCGTTAAATTAATGAATGCCTCAAAATCAATTTTTTGTTCTAAAATAAATAAGTTTTGATTGACCTCTGAACATCTTCCCACATAGTATTTAGAGCATCCGTTTTCTCGTTCATAAAAGTAAAGTATACGTGTTTTTTTGTAAAGACTCAAGTCGAGATACACGAGACTATGTTAACTTAAGCAAATTGTTTGAAGGTAAATCTATGCTATGTGCCATTATTTTGACTACATTTCTACTTCCGTTTTACATGTATAATGCATCATAAACTATGTGGGAAGATATTAATAAAAAACAATATACCGACCAAACGTTTCACAAAGAAATACTTAGAGCAAACTGATAATAAAATGATGACTTTGGTGTTCAAAGGCTTTATTAATAGGCAGATATTCAGATATTTACCTTCAAACCTCTCCCTTAAATGAGACAATCCCCATTTTTCTAAATTTTCTTTAACTTCTGCCATCACTAACACAGGTCACACACACAACATACCTTTAAAATAAAATGCACTGCAAAAATTAAACACTCAATTCTGCAGTTACGCTACATATTTGCGCAAGAAGAGACGCTGTGGTTCAAATATATTTATGTGATTTCAGCAATCACACGTTCAGTATTCACTACCATGTTGCATCGTATTTTTAACATTTACAAATCATATCATTCCTACTACCTATTTATACTGCTGTTATTTAGTTTTATTATATGCTGTAATAACAAGAAACTAAAAGAATAGTTTTGGCAACAATACAATTCTAACATTTTAAATATTGTTATCAGAAATTTTCCTTTCATATATATATATATTGTAAAATCAACGATTTTTATATTAGTGAGTACAATAATTAAACCAACCATACAAGTTTAGTTAAATATGCAACAATCCTTTTTTCAGTGAATGCAATACTAGCGGCCGCCAGTGCTGTACTATGATACCATCTTCGAAGCGTTCAACGGATGGAGAAAAAAATTTAAGCCAAAGTGGAACAAATAATTACAATAAGGAAAAATTTTCCAATAAATTGTATTGATGTAAATAGCATGTTGGTAAGGTGAGATATAATTTTTTATCAAGGGGTAAATACGGGTACGCAAAACAATTTCAAAAACTTTAACAAAGTTACATAGAACACTTATGGGCCTATAATTTGATATGTCCGATGGATCCCCAATTTTAACACAGGGCAAACTTTAGCTAATTTCTATTTATCAGGAAAAGTTGAGGTTTTAAGAGCAAGATTGAAAATAATAGACAGTGGTTTCAAAAAAACAAACAGACAGTCTTTTATGAGAAAGCTTGGTATTAAGTCTGGGCCAGAAGTTAATTTGTTTTTTAGTCTACGTATGGCAGAGGAAACTTCATCTTCAGAAAATTTGTAGATATGTATTAGTGGTATTAGGATAACGGATGGATAATTTTTAATGAGGAATTGTTTTTTGTCAATGAGCTAATAAAAATTTTCGGAAGACGAATTCTTCTTCGAGACCGTTATGTCGTCCAACGAATCAAAATTTCACCGAAATGGATTTGTAAATCTACATAATTTTTATTATTACTCCAATGAAAACTCTCATTTATGCCAAATAAGGGATCCACACACAGTTGGTTTTTAAATATTGGAGCTGGTATTTTGGGTACACAAATAGTTGGCCTTTTCTTCTTAGATGGTCATCTTACTGGACAGAGATATTTGCATTAATTAATTAATTGGACGAATTGTTAATGGACTTTTTTGGCAACACTGAGACAGATGTGGTTACAACAAGAGCTCCCGCAAATAATGTACGGCAAGTTCGTCACTTTTTGGATGGACATTTTCCAAACAAATGCATTGGTTTGAGCGGACCAGTAATTTGGTTTACCAGATCGCCAGTTTTTTTTGTACTGATTTATTAAAAGTAAAGCTTACCAATGGTCTCCATATGAGAAATTGGATTCGTTTGGCCTTTACATCAGCAATGTTCGCAAATTTTGAAGAATTGAATTCGTCTTTATTTCCAAGAAAATGGTTGTCATTTCGAGCATTTGCTTCAAATTCAATATGTTTACTTTGTAAGCTTTGAAATAATAATTTCTTTATAATCTGCTCCAAACTTTTTATGTCGATTGTCGAATTTTAGACACATTTATATCAAACTAGTTCGCATAGTGTTGAAATGACTTTCAAAAGCAGAAAGTGCCAGTTAAAGTCAATTTACTTCTGTTTAAAAATGAAAAATTGTCAATGATAGTAGAAAATTCAAAATATTTGAAAAACTATCTCAAGTTTAACGATTAATATCAGGTTATTATATAATCTTACAAAACAAAATTTTTCGCTTAAAGGATGCGTTTTTTTGTGCTTAATACAACAATTCAAACCGTAACTTTTTGTAACTTATCGAGTTTCAGAGTTATAATAATAATAATAATAATAATAATAATAATAATCCCCCGACCTGCATGCGGGTACGGGCTTAGCGAACCCGGGGCCCCGAGCTCTTTAGTGGGCCAGGGGACCACTGTCGTATAAAATCCCCTTAACTTGGTACTATCGGTCTTTTGGTTTTTCCGTTACGGCAGGGCTCTGCCAAGTTGGACTTTTTACCCTGTGAGCTGGCAGGAGCTATAAAATGCAAAAATGGTATGAACCAAAACGGTAATGCATTAGAGGACAAGACTACCTCTAATGCGGGACGTCAGCCCAATGTTGGTGAACTCGGCGAGATAATGGACGTGGATGTGGGTCCACGTAAAAACTCACAAATAAACATCGCGAATCAAGAAAAGGCGGTATCTCCCCGGTTCTTGATCGTGAAGAGAAAGGAGGGGGATTTCTTTAAAGAGAGTCCCTTCTTCATACAAAAAGTTTTGTTTGGAATAGTTGGAGTGCTTAAAAATATAAAAAAAGTTAAAGATGGATTAATTGTGGAAACGGTTTCAGCAGCCCAGTCCAATAAGCTGTTAAATACTACTAGAGTTGGAAATTATGATGTAGAAATAAGTGCACAGAAAACCCGCAATACATCTAGAGGCGTCATATACTGCAAAGATCTGCTAAATTGTACGGTGGACGAAATTTCAGAAGAACTCAAAAGTCAGGGAGTTATTGAAGTGCGACGTATCAAGACCAAAGTCAATGATCTAATTTGTGATACTGTCAATCATGTTTCAACGTTTAATACGCCTAAGTTACCAACTAAAATTAAACCTGCATTTTATCAGTTACCAGTGAGATTATAAGGGTCAACAACTGTAAAGATGTGGTAAGGTTCCTGATGAAGAAAACTCGTGTGACAAACCAGTTAGATGTATTAATTGTGATGAAGAACATTTTACACTTTCCCGAGCTTGCCCGATATATAAGCGAGAAATTGCCATTTAGAAAATAAAAGCGAGAGAAAACTTACCATATGCTGATGCAAAGAAGAAGGTCATCACTGTCACCCCGTTGCCTAATATGTCGTATGCCAAAGCGGCATCTACACCAGTGAAGGTTGATACGCAACCCTTGATGAGTAAAATTAATTCGTTCATTGGTTGACGCTCTTCAGTCATGTTTTGTTTTTAAGGAATCCGCTAGATCATGTCAGTTTGTGAGTGCAAATGCTACAGACATAGACACTTGAGTTTCTGATACTGAATCGGAAGAAGATACTAGAAAGGTAACTGATAAAAAAAATGTAATTTCTGTAACTGAAACAGGAGCAAAAAGAAAGGAGCTTTCTCCTGCTCCTAGTATTACTTCTATCGGTTTTATTGACGATGAAGTAGTAGAAAAGGCTAAATCACAAAGCAAACGAAAAAAAGGTTGGGTCAAGGGAAAACCGAGAGGTTCGTAACACAAATCTCACGGCAAGCTCAAACCAATTACTGGTAAAAGTTAGTGCTGTCATATTTATCTGTGATATTTTTCGATACGTTTATTTATTTATTCGTGTTGTATTTATTATTCACATAGTTATTTAGTTATTTATTTACAGATACATTTATTTATTTATTTATAGAGATATATACAGGGTGATTCAGCTAACCCGTTCATTAGAAGTTTATGGACTTCCCGTTGAAATATTTGTTTAAAAATTTGGAATAGGGGATTGCTCTATTTAATTAAAATATTTCAGCTCTTATAGCACTTTCAGTTACACCGGAAGTGGCTACCAACTTTCTTATTTTAAATGAAATGATATATTTTTTTGTATATTTGGATTCTACGCTAAAATCTGAGTTACTTTCATGTAGCACAACCTATATGAAAAATCAATAGTTTTTGAGATATTCTCATTTTTTTGAGAAAAATTAGTTTTGTGGTATTGTTTTCAAACGCTTGTCAGTGAAAAAGGAAGTTATAGTAACAAAATTTGGGCTATACTTAGGAGGACTGTTAAGTTTTTAAATGATGTGTAATTTGACATCTCATTATTCACAGTGTGTTGAAAATGTTTGGCTAAATCTGACTAACTTCAACTACCCAAAAGTCAATTTTTTTAAATGGAACACCCTGTATCTTGTTCCCTGTACCTATCTGTTACCATTTTCCTGCTATCGATATATTTACATTCGACACACAATATTTCTATATTTTATTAAATAATTTCTGACTAGTGGCCTGTGGAAATTAAAACATTATACACGATATGGAAATCCATCAAGAATATTCGAATGAAGACATACTAAATTTATTTTTTATTCAAGGAGAATGTTACAAAATTAGTGAAAGAACTTGCCGTTTGTTTAACGAGAGATATCCACACTTGCGACCTCTAAATAAAACTACGTTTAAAAGAATAGAAGCAAATTTTAAACAATTTCGAATTCAATGTATTAGAACACACCCCAAGGTAGTCACCGGTGATGAAGACAACGAAATAAATGTATTAGCATATTTTAATGCAAATCCACATGCATCGATCAGAGCTGCGTCTGAAGATTTGGAACTGTCCAACTCGTCGATACAGAGAATTTTGGCACAAAGTAAAATGCATGCTTTTTCTATTATAAAACTACAAGCTTTCCGCCCAGGTGACGAAATACGTCGTGTAGCATTTTGTGAAAGCATTTTATTGAAAACGCAGGAAGACCCAAATTTTTTTAAAAAAATTTGGGTGTTCTATTTAAAAAAATTGACTTTTGGGCAGTTGAAGTTAGTCAGATTTAGCCAAACATTTTGAACACCCTGTAAATAATGAGATGTCAAATTACACATCATTTAAAAACTTAAAAGTTCTCCTAAGTATAGCCCAAATTTTGTTACTATAACTTTCTTTTCAATCATTGACAAGCGTTTGAAAACAATACTACAAAACCAATTTTTCACAAAAAAATGAGAATATCTCAAAAACTATTGATTTTTCATATTCGTTGTGCTTTCGAAAAGAGCCCACTGTGGCAAATTTAATCACTTTTAAAATAACCAGGGCGGAATCGAAAATAGTCGTCCTAAAATGCAAGCGCGATAGCTGAAACGCATACACGTCGTCAATTACATCAGACGCAAACGTGAGAGATGTATGGAGAAAAGTCAAGGCTGTGGTTGGTAGGCCTGAAATAAATACTATTACCTGTATTGAGGTGAACGATCATCGACGGTTGGAAGACGTAGGAAAAATAGCTGAAGCCTTAACTACTCATTTCCAAAGCGTCAGCTCATCTGCGAACTACAACCAAACCTTTATCGACACTAATCAGGAAAGAGAAACTAAACTAGATACCTATTCAAACGAAGTCAAAGACTACAACTTACCTTTCACCACTCAGGAACTTGATGCTGTTTTAAATGCCTTGAAGTTATCATCTCCCGGCGCAGACACCATGTCAAACGAAATGTTAAAACACCTGACACCTAAAATGAATAAAAAGTTATTAGAACTTTATAACAACCTTTGGAATGAGGGCACTTACCCGATGGAATGGAAAGAAGCCGTTGTAGTGCCTATCCTAAAAGAATCTAAAGATCGCACTCTCCCAGCGAGCTATCGGCCTATAAGTCTTACATGCTGCATGGGGAAGCTGCTAGAAAAAATGGTTAACAGTAGGCTGCAATGGTTCATGGAAAAGAATAATTTGTTAGCTTTGTATCAGACGGGTTTTCGTAAAAGCAGATCGACCCTAGACCACCTTGTATTATTAGAAAACCATATTCAGGATTCTTTTAAACATCGGGAACATCTGGTCGCGGTGTTCTTCGACATAAAGAGAGCATATGACATGACATAGAGACATGGAATATTACAAAAAATACACAGCTACGGAATTAGGGGCAACATGCTCAAATTTGTAAAATCGTTCTTTACATATCGTCGTTTCAGAGTAAGAGTGGAGAATCACCTATCATCTTCTCGGGTTTTAGAAAAGGGCGTACCCCAAGGATCTACCTTGAGTTGTACTCTGTTTGCTGTTGCTATAAATGACTTGACTTCATATGTAGATCCGTGTGTCCATAAGTGTTTAAATGTCGATGACCTGGCCATTATGTTATCGGGTAAAACTGTAGGGGTGATAACACGCAAGCTACAGGACTCTATAAATAAAATAATTAAAAATGGTGAAAATTTGGGTTTCGTATTTCCTGAAGAGAAAACTAACACCATCCACTTTTGTAGGCTTAGAAAACCACACTACGATCCGGTGCTATTCATAAAAGACCGTATCATTAGGTGCCAACCTCATGTTAAATTTTTAGGAATGGTTTTTGATATCAAACTAACGTGGGGCTTGCACATATTTTCGATAACGGAAAAATGTAGCAGAGCAATGAACGTCATCAAAATTTTAGCTCATACTAAATGGGGAGCACAACCTATAACACTGATTTGAATCTATAGGGCTATCGTGTTATCACGATTAGACTATGGATGCATCGTGTACGCGTCAGCACGTCGAAGTCTTTTGCGCAAATTGGATACAATTCACCATTTAGGACTTCACTACTGTTTAGGGGCCTTTCCTACCAGTCCGATAGAAAGCTTGTACTGCGAGACGGGATCAACGTCGTTATATCAGAGAAGAGACATCCTAACGACTGGTTACATGATCGTGATAAGAGCACATCCACATCATCCAAATTACAAATTTCTCTTTCGATCTTTTAATGAATATACAGTACGTCCGACCATAACTAGACCTTGTGGGGTAAGTTTCCAGGAATGTATGAACTCGATGGATATGCATATTCCTATATTAATTAACGAGGGACCGAACGAGATACCTCCGTGGACTGTACCCGATATACGTACCATAATTATTTTACGACACCTACCAGAGACGTCAGATCACCAGGTGTTTAACGAACTATGTTACGAATATCGGGGAGCAATCTTTATCTACACAGACGGCTCAAAAACTGAAGAGGGTGTGGGTTGTGCTATGTACGTAAATAATATTGCCCATTTGTGGACGCTGGACAAGCGCACATCTATATACTTTGCGGAACAGTACGCCATCTGGCAGGCTCTTCTCTACTGCTCCATATGTATAAATGTGGATAAATGCGTTATAGTTACCGATTCTCTGAGTGTTTTGTTGGGAGTAAAGGATATATAATCTAGAGATCCAATAACGTAAAATATACAGACACTAGTCAAGCACCTCCAGGAGACTTGTAAAATAACTTTCATCTGGACTCTCAGTCATATTGGTGTGAGGGGAAATGACGAAGCCGACAAAGCTGCCCGATACGCAACCTCAGGTATAGTGCAAAACGTAATGCTGGTGAAGCGAAAAGACTTCAAACACGCAATTAAAAACAAAATATTAGACAATTGGCAGGATCGATGGGCTAGGAACAATACCCAACTCTCCACGGTAAAACCATTTGTAAGAACACCTTGTCCTAGTTACCAGTTACCCAGGCAAGAAGTGGTAACAACTCACAGGTTGCGTATAGGGCATGTTGCGATTACACATCAGCATATGTTGAAGGGAGAAAACTAACCTCAGTGCCAAATGTGTAACGTAAACTTTACGATCACACGTATAATTTGTGAATGTCCACAGTTTAGTGTCCAGAGACGACTGTATGAAGTGAAGCCAGTACTTGAAGATAATTTAACCTATTTCGATGCATTCCGCAATACTCTGACGTTTCTAAAAAGTATTAATATGTTCAAAAATATATAGAATACTTACCAGATAAAACATATCTTCATTTATCAAGATGGAAGCCAATAACCTTGGCAGTTGACGCTTCCTTAAATAAAAATAATAATAATAATAATAATAATAATATATGTTTTATTGAGCTGTGTAGCATAATAATAATTTTAAATTATGATGATTTTCGGAACATTTTAAATTATGCCTAAACAGTACATCGTAGAACCAAAGTGTTTTACACAAAAGTTCATTAAAATTCAACAAGGAATTAAATAAATATATTAATATACAAGGTGTTCTATTTAAAGTAATAAAGTTTTAAAGAGAGACTGAGATTTGTAGCGACTAAAGTTTTACAAGTTTTGTCATTTTAGTTGCTTGTTGGTTGATAAATTTTACATTTTAAAATTATTTTGGAATACACAATATGTCCCAAAAAAGTGTGAGGAATCAAAGTTATATTTTTTCGAATGGAACACCTTGTATTTTATTGCGTTTTTGATTGCCCGTAAAAAATAAAGTATACTTTCGAAATACTTTAAACCTAAATACAGAGGGTTTTGAGTTACGTCGACTTTTCGTGAAATACGGAGTACATAAAACAATTCAATATCTTCTAATCCAACAAATCATAACAAATTTACTTTTATGTCTATATAATCGGATATTAGATGAATGCATTCCATGATTAAATATTAAACATCTCTTTACAGGGTGTTCAGAATTTACAGGTTAATTATTAGATCATTCAATATGTAATATGAGCATTATTTTTAATAGAACACCCTCTATTTTATTAATTAATTAAATAGTGATATTGTGTTATACCAAAAATCATAAAGTTTGTAGATAAGGGGTGGCTATGACTTTGACTTTAGTAAATTTTTTATTTTCCAAATTCAAGAACGGAGAGATGTTACGGTTTATCGGTAAACAAACTAACTAAAAAGATAGCAGTGTTAGAAAACCTTACTGGCAGCTTCTATTTGTCGGGAGTGGTGGTAGGCTTATTTAGAATCGTTAGAACGAAGGTTTCTATACTGCACAAAGGATTTATAAGATGCCACCTACGATTGCGTATAACAGATATTCCAGAACCACTAGAAACTCGTAGACACAAGAAACAAACCGTACGTTGGTAGAAATATATAATTATCGCAACTAGACTTCAATCACAACATACATAGAAATACATAGACACACAAATATATAATATGGTTTAGAGTTAATATCAATATTCAGTTACAAAGTAATAATAACTCAACAGAGCAAGTTCAAAAACGATTAATAATTTGAGGCACTAACCCCCAAATAGGTTAGCTGTCGTCAAGCACAATGAAATTTTGACATTGCTCTACACATCAATTTTTAATTACGGATTTTCGTTTATTCGTAAAATAATACCGTCACAGAGGTTTGAGTGAGTTGTTCTGCTTCCAAAAAATGCGCTGGATGTGATGACAATGACAACATATTTTTAACAAGTTAGTATCTGATCAAATAATTATTTGTTGAAGCAAAGCTCTTTAATGTATGTTAATTTCTAGAAGAATCGGCTGATATTTGTGGTCTTTACGATATTGTTTTAGTAACGTTAAAAAAAGTGGTTATGTCCGTTAAACTCGGTAAAATGCGTAAATCCATTATCACTGTTTAACAGGGAAGATCTTTAAATCAAGGACCGGTTTTCCAAGTGTCGACTATTATCTGGGGCTTTTAAAAAAGTCCATTTTGGACCAAATTGGCTGCCGACGCCCATGACATATTGAATGTCATACGTTGGAATTGAGCAGTCGTAGCCGTTAAATCTTAAATAAAGTTTGATTCAATTTAAAACTACATGTTTAGAGTATTAATTATAACGTTTATAAAGAATAAATTCGAAGCAGAAAAGTGTTGATTGTGAAGTGTCGTCGAATAACCTGCAGATGAATTTGATTTGATTTGATTGGCCGACGAGGCAGACTGGCCGATTTGGAAGCAAAAGATTCGCGATCTATTCGATTACCACAAAAGCGCATTGGAAGTAATGAATAACAAACTAAAGAAACCAGACACTCTAGTTGACATCGTCAGTGGGGCTGAGCTAAAAGTTTACAAAGAGAAGTATGATTTGTTATCAAAGGGCAAATAGCTACGCAAAGTCTATGATTTATAGCTCAGTTACAGACAGTATATATGCAAAAATATTAGACAAACAAACAGCGCATGAATCAATGGAATCGCTGAAACAACAATTTAAAGCAACGGCTAAAGATCAACTGTTTGTGATTGTTTTTTGTGAACCGTGCATTTACGGTAAGGCACATCGTTTATCATTCCATTTATGCGGACCTTTTAACAAATCATTTAGCAAGAAAAAGTATTTAGCTGTATTTAAAGACATTTACACGAAATATTGATATTGCTACACAGTTGCAGAAGAGTCCAGGGTCACAGAATTTTTACAGTCAATGATTACTCACGCAAAGCAGCAAGAACATTCGATTAAAACACTTTTAAGTGACAACGGCGGCGAGTTCGACAACGCGAAAGTTAAAGCTATTCTTCCGAGAAACGGAAAAATGCAAAGATTGACAGCTCCATATACACCTCAGCAAAACGGTAGGGTAGAACAAAAAAATTGCACAATACTTGAAATTACTCGAACATTCAAATACTCCAATTCTGACGTGAAATTTCCTGAGACCATTTGGGCAGAATTAGTCACTACAACTACGTACGTGCTAAATAGAATAGGCAAGTCATCGGTAGACAATGTTAGTCATTAAGAGCTGTGGATTGGAAGTAACATAGAATTGATCATTTACGTATCATCGCATCAACATGCTACGTTCATGAACCTAAAAAAAATAGAAGAAAAACGGACGAAAAACCTCTCATAGGTTATCTGATAAGATACAATAATGACGAGAGATACAGAATCTACGTTAAAGAGCAGCATAAAGTTATTGTCTCAAGAGACGTTCAATTTCACGGGTTGACAAGAGAATGCGATAAAGAGATCGAGTTACCATTCAAAGATTCTCAGTATCATTATAGTCTCAAATCACAGGTTACGAATCGGTGACGGATGAGCAGCAAGAGCCAAGAAGCTGTTTTATGTAGGCAGAGTCTTCACTGAAAGCAAGCCATGAAGGATGAAGTGAATTTGCTCAGTAAACGTGGAAACGTGGAAAATGTCAGATTTGCCATCAGGAGCAAAAGAAACTCCATACAAATGGGTCTACTAAGTGAAAACTAATCCAGATGGTTTAGTCAAACGGTACAAGACAAGACTAGCCATGAAAAGATTCAGTCATCGCTATAGTGTTGATTACAGTCATACTTTCAATCCAGTAGCAAGAATGGCAACTATACGTTTAATTTTAAGTATAGCTGCAATTGAGCAGATGGCCTTGAAGAGGTAGTCTACATGCAGCAGTTAGAGGACTACTGGTACTGGTAAAGTTTGTTAACTTCAAAAAGATTTGTATGGTTTAAAACAAACTCGGAGATGCTGGTTTAACCGTTTTATCTCGTCAGTCTTGGCTTTAAGTTAGCGGTGCAGATCCATATGTGGTATGTTCACGGATGAGGTAGCCAATAGGAAAAACTATTTTATTTTACCTTTTATAAGAAAAATATATTGTTTACAACATTTTTTGCTTATTCCAAAACGGTTGAATCCATTGTCACTGTATTAAATTTCGTTTCCGTTATAAAGGGTGTCCCAGTAAGAACGCCGGATTTGAATTGGCCGCCATTTTTTTCGTATGAGATTGACTGCACTGTACCTACACTTTTTGTTTTTTATATTTGTTGCAGTTACTGGATATGGAGCGTTACACTGCTGAACAACGAGTTTTAATTGTGAAAACTCATTATCAGAATGGCGAGTGTTATGCTCAAACTGTTCGCAGGCTTCGCGCGCTCTTAGGCCGGAATAATGCGCCTAATGAGTCAACTGTTCGGAGGCTGATGACGAAATTCCAGGCAACAGGAAACACTGCAAACATTCCAACACCCGAACGCACTCGTCGTACGCGGTCTGCTCAGAACATCGCCATTGTGAGAGACAGCGTTCAAGTGAGTCCGAACAAATCCATTCGTCGACGTTCACAGCAGTTAGGCATTTCAAGAAGCTCTTTGCACAATCCCCGAACCATACAAGACCTGAAGCAGGAAATTCGACGTGTCAGCGCCGAACTCCAGGCGCAAGACTGTGCAAAAGTAATCACAAATTTCATGGACAGAGTCACTAGCTGCAGAGCATCTCGTGGTGGACATATGCCAGATGTCATTTTCCACACTTAAATCGGAACGTGAGCCCTTTGTGTTCATGTATGAATATGTGTCATTCCTTTCAAATATAGTTTATTTTAAGTATAATTAAATCCGGTGTTCTTATTGGGACACCCTATAGAGGAACATAAAAAAATAAGTAAATTTTTAGTCCCAAAAAGTAATTTTCGTTTTCATGACAACCGTCAAAATGACATGTTAAAAAAATATAAAATTTCATGTTTGGTGTGCAATTTCATAACAATGTTGACGAAATTGCACACAAAACGACTTATACTGCAATTCTGTACTTACAAATCGTAATATCGTAAAATCGTAAGATCGTATCTTCTGATCTGATCGTAGTAAAATATTTTACAGATGCGTATTATTTGTAATTTTGTAGCTCTGTCAAATTTTTTAAGGTCTATCTGTCAGGATTTACAATAAATCGTAAATAGTTACGAGAATCTGTAGCTTACAGCAACACACAAAATTTGCAAATTTTTACGCTACGATCGCCACGATTTGTACAGAGAATTGCAGGCTAAATTTGCTTATTTTTTTATGTTTCTCTATAACGGAAACAAAATTTAAAACAGTCACAATTGATTCAACCGTTTTGGAATAAGCAAAAAATGTTGTAAAAAATACATTTTCTCATAAAACTAAAATAAAAAATTTTTTTTTCTTGGCAAGCCCATTCGTGGACATACGGTATATTTATACAAAAAGAAAATGGCAAAAATATCATCATCAACTTGTACGTAAATGATGGTTTAGTTGCCGCTTCAGATATTCAAGATTTGAAGACTTGATCAAACAATTTAAGATTACATCTCAAAAGGCTTCATACTTTCTAGGGCTATAAACCGAGCAAACAGATAGTCATATCACAATTAATTAACAAGTGTTTGCTAAAAATATGTTAAAACGTTGAAAGTTTTTGAGACTTCTCAAGCACAGTTTCCCTTACAGACAAGCTGGGAACATGATTTGAGCTTGCTTACAGTGTTGGATTTTTATCGAGATTGCTAGAAAATCCACCATTAGAAGATGTAACTTGAGTAAAAAGAGTTTTCCGATGCATAGCAGGCACACTTACGAAAAGAATAACCTATACTCGTAATCTAAAAAGAGGTACTCATGAATCTTACAGTGATGCTGATTTTGGTGGATACGCGAAAACTGGTCGTTCTACTTCTAGTGTTGTTGTCAAGTATGCTGGAGGGGTCATTTCATGGTCGAGTCAAAGACAACCTATTGAACTGAAATCATTGCAGCAAGCGAAGTGGCTAGGCAAGTTATTTGGCTCTCAAGATTATTCAAAAATATTGTATATTTGAAGCAGGTTCCAATAGATGAGGTAGACAATTAAGCAGTAGTAAAATTGAGTCAGAATCCAGAGTTTCATCGACGAACAAAACATATCGCTATAAAGCACTTCTTTATAAGAGAGAAGGTAATCGAAGGTGAATTAGTAGTTCAACAAATATCGACCGAGATTGCAGATATTATGACGAAGCTTTTGGGTGCAACTCGATTTCAAATATTATGCGATAAGATGGGTTTAAAGTAATATAACTAAATTTTATCGCACACGTATTTTGTTAGTTCTTTTCTTCTACTGCTGTTATGTAAATTAACAAGAGAAAGTGTTGAAGCAAAGTTCTTTAATGTAGGTATGTTTTTTTCTAGAAATGTCGGCTGATAGTTGCCTTGACGATATTGTTTTAGTAACGTTAAAAAAGTTGTTATGCCAGTCAAATATTAAATAAAGTTTCAATTCAATTTAAAACTACATTTATCGAGTATTTATTATAACATTATTGACAGCCGTGTTTAGTTTCTATTGTTTATTTTTGATAAAACACATTACTGTTATGTCAATATGAGGATTTCAATTTTTGTTTGCATTTGAATCATATTTTAAATAACGGTTTTATAAAATTTCAGTTGTTGGATCTTCCAATATGTTTACTAGATCATGTTTGAATGTATTTTTACGTCAAACAACTAAAAATAACAGAATATATCTCTTACAAAACAATATAACATAAAATTATCTTAACGGATTCAAGTATAACGAAACATTATTATTCAATAGACTTTATACAAACAGTACACACGAGACTACAGAAACATAATTATGTAATTGGACTATTTTTTGACCTCAGTAGTGCTTTTGATACCATCGATATTGAGTTTGTATGCCAAAAAATGTTTAATTTTGGCATTCGGGGCAATCTAAACACATGGATAAAATCGTTTCTATCAAATAGGGAATATACGGTAAAGTTCAATAATAGTATGTCTGACCCTTTCAGTTGAATTGTGGAACACCACAAGGGAGTACGTTGGGCCCTATTATATTTTCGCTATATGTAAACGAGTTACCCAGTAATATTTCAGATGGTGAAGTTTTCATGTTTGCGGATGATACCACCATAGTAATTACAGCAAATACTGAGTTGGAAATTAATAGTAAAGTAAATAAAGCGGTTACAGAATTCACTAACTGGTGTAACAAAAATAAGCTAATCGTGAATGCTGAAAAAACTCAGTGTTTACATTTCCAAGTATCATCTAGATTAGAGTCTGATACTCAATATTTGAGAATAAAGAATACAAAAATGATGAAAAAGACAACATTAAATATTTAGGCACGACGGTAGATAGGTTTTTACAGTGGAATAAACATATTGAAGTAATTTGTAAAAAATAAATAGCATGTACTATCTTTTGATAAATTTAAAAAGTCACTGTCTGCTCCTGAATACATACGTCAAGTATACTACGGTACAGTGTATCCGATTATATCATACAACATAGTAGTATGGGGAAACTCTATCGAATCAAAACGAATCTTTGTGATACAAAAAGAATAATTCGATTAATATTTAATTTAAATTACAGACAGTCCTGCAGAGAAAGCTTTAGAAGTCAAAACATTTTAACTTTCTATTGTATATACTTATATAAGTTACTGATTTATGTACATTCAAATATACACAAACTAATTGTCCTCTCTGATGTACACAACTACCATACTAGGAATAAGAATCTCATACTCTTAGATAAACACAAGTACAGTTTGTTTGAAAAATCTCCTATTTATGCGGGCTCAAAGTTGTACAATATTTTACCGAAATACATGAAAGAATTATCATTACCAACATTTAAATCAAAACTAAAAAATTCTTAAATTTAAACGCTTTTTATTCAATTAAAGAATTTCAGCAATTTTGTTATAATCAGTGATATGAGTTTAACTGTGATATCGATTATTTATATCTATTAGCTTGTATTGTATTTTTGTATTTTTGTGTTATTATTACTTTTAGTAGAATTTGGACGATGCTCATGTATATATTTATACCAAAAGCGAATAAAAGAATATTATTATTATTATTATTATTATTAACAATTTCTAATTAGAAGAAATCTACATAATATTTTATGATTAAGCAGTAGGTGAAAATAAACATCGGTGCAAAAATGTTAAAATTTTAAAACATTTGTGTTGATAAAATCTTGTAGTTTTATTATACAGAGTGGAACAAAAGTCTGGAAACGCTCAATTATCTCACAAATGGGTAGTACAAATTGTACAACATGTACAACATTTTGGATAAGTATATTTTGGGATACGAAGATTCCAGATTTGATATCTGCAATGTTGTCAGATTTAATTACTTGAATTCTATTTTGCACGGACAGTTTTATTTAATTTAAGACCTTCCTGACTTTATCAAGTATTGAGTGTTACATTATGGTTGAACTCGTATTGAAGGGGACATTTCAATAAAGATACAATATACGGGGTGATCTATTTAAAAAACGAAGTTAGTAATAATATCAGAAAAACGGTAAATCTGGCAACATTGCAGATGTCAAATCTGGAATCTTTGTATCTCAAAATATACTTATCCAAAATGTTGTACAATTCGTAGTACCCATTTGTGAGATAATTGAGCGTTTCCAGACTTTTGTTCCACTCTGTATATTATATCAAAGTAACGTAACGTTTCACTGTTCTTAAAGGCAGTTTTTTCAAACAATTACATATCTAAAACAAAATAAGAAATACAATTAAATTAGTTAGGTAGAGCGAGAGAATAACTTCTACGCACCTGTATTTTATTATGATGGAATATACACACATATTATTTTTATAATTTTAATATAGTTAGTTGATTGGTGAGGTGAAATTTACACACCTCATGCAAAAACACTCATTTTTAATTCTGATTATTCGAGACAAATTTATTTAAGATTTTAAATGAAAATGTCAGACTTAATAATGACGTTAGTTACTTAGTTTCAACTTCATGATAGTAGTGAATTTTTATGTACAGTATGTTATAAAAGAAAATGTTATAATTATTTTTCATAAATTTTTTTATTTTATTTTAATTATTAATAAGGCTATTTTAAAAATGTTATATTTTAGAATTTTTAGATGATTAAATTATGGTAAATAAGATTTAGATTCTCAATATCAGTTTTATAATTCACTGTATGTTGTAAGTTTTTTTTATATGTATCATTTATATGGATCTTTTGAAGTAATTTTGTTCTTTTTCTAATATTTCAGGCTTTTTAAAATCGAAATTATGAAATTGGTTAACAGCATGGTCTGTGACAATGCAGTGTTAAGTTTTTGTGGAAAATTCTTTTTAATTTTGATAGCATTATTATGTTGGTTTATTCTCTTATATAGATATTGTTTTGTTTGTCCAATGTACATTTTATCACAATTTCGACAATTTATTTTGTATACTAAGTTGGATTGTTGTAAAGTATCGGTTTTGCTTTTTAAATTACTAAAGAAATTTTTTGTTAGCGTTATGATTCTTATATGTTGTTAGTAGGTTGTAATTTAGTAGTATTTTTTCTATTTTTTGGATAATATTGGAATATAAGAAATATTAATAAATTTTTTTTTTAAATTATTAGGTGTGAAACTTCCTAAACTTCATAAAACCAATATACCTTTAAGACCAATTGTTGCTTCATACAATAGTCCTACTTACAAATTATCAAAATTTGTTTCTAACATACTTAAAAATATTACTACCAAAAATAAAAATAACATTAAAGATTTCTGGACATTTAAAGAAATAATTAAAAATATTACCATTCCTAATAATTACAAATTTTTTCCTAGATGTAGTTTCTTTATATACTAATATACCTATTGAACTTGCTATAGAATCCATAAACTTTTATTGAAAAAAATACAAAAATTTACCAAAACTCCTAAAGACATTCTCATCGAAATAATAACTTTTATTTTAAAATCAAGTTACTTTGTGTTGTGTATGCAACACCTTAAGAAGTTGTTGACATATAGGAATGAACCACACATGAACTGTGCCCCGGTTTCTAGGAAACTTGGTTGTTAATGTGTGTCAAGCCTGACATGAGTTTATGTTATCGTGAATCCTCAAATAAATATTTAATTAAAAAGTAGTGTTTTTCAATTCATTACAAAAACACATTATTGGCGACGAGGTTGTCTGGATTAATCGGGTCGATTGAGTGTTTTAATCCCAAAACTTATAACTTTAAAAGTTATATGAAAAGATTGGAACACCTGATCATTTGCAATGAATCCCAGAGAACAGGAAACTAAGTTATTTTATTACGCTGATTGGGCCTGTGGCGTATCAGGCGTTAGAGGATTTGCTGTCTCCAAAGGAACCAAATTATTTTTCGTATATAAAAATTGTTGACGTCCTTAAAAGACATTATACACCTGTAACCTTGGTAATAGCAGAGAGATTTAAATATAATAACTTACGGCAGATTGAAGATGAATCAGTTGCTGATGTTATTGTAAGATTGCGAAATGGTGCAAGGATGTGTAAATTTGATTCTTTTCTGGACGATGCTGGCTAATTTGTGGTTTATCTAAAGAAGATTACCAAAAGAAGTAGTTAGCTAAAGGGGATGAATTGACATTTGCAAATGCCTGCAAAGAAGTTCTTGCCATGGAATCAACAGATAAGGAGATTAAGAAATTACAACCAGAAAGCGATGGAATTACAGTGGAAGTGAACAGAATTACCAAGTCGAGAAAGTCCTGTTTTAGATGCGGTCGCTGGCACCACTGTTACATGTCCAGTAGCTAAATGGACATGCCGATTATGTGGAGATATTAGTCACATTAAAAAAAAATTTCCAAAAATGAAGGAAAAAGTGAAACTGGTAGAAGAGAACGTACAGGAAGTTGTAAATCTTATATTCAATCAGGTGAGAAATGAGTCGCTTGCTAAAGTAAAAGTGGTTAATGGTAAATGTATCGATATGGAAATTGATACGGGAGCCAGTGTATCCATAATGTCAGATGTGGAATTCAAACAAAAGTTTTCCAATGCTTTCTTGAGAATCTGTTCAACTAAAGTCAAGTCAGTTTCTGGTGAGATCCTTTGTGTAGCTGGTAAAGCAGCTGTGTTTATTAATCATAACAACATGTTTTTTAATCTAGAGTTGCTTGTGATTAAAACTGGTAAATATTTTAAGGCATTGATGGGTAGGAGTTGGATAGATAAAATATTTCCTAGTTGGCGACAAACAATTTGAGAAGATTCATCCACCACAATTAATGTTGCTAAGAATGATGTTATTAATACTGATAATTTTTCTTGTAAATTGCATAAATTGTATCCAAATGTTTTTAATGAGGAGAATGGTGTCGTCAGAGATATTCAAGCAAGTTTAGTTTTAAATAACAATGCTACACCTGTATTTCATAGGGAATACTTTCTAGCATATGCTGTTAAACCAGCAATAGAGGAAGAACTTCAAAATGGTAGCTAAAGGTATTTTGCAACCTATAAGGTATTCAGAATGGGGTAGTCCTATCGTAGTTGTCCCTAAGAAAGATTCTAAAAAAATTCGCTTGTGTGTAGATTTCAAAGTGACATTGAATCGTTATTTAAAAATGGATCATTATCCATTACCATTAATTG
Source organism: Abscondita cerata (assembly GCA_030710515.1). Classification (NCBI taxonomy): domain Eukaryota; kingdom Metazoa; phylum Arthropoda; class Insecta; order Coleoptera; family Lampyridae; genus Abscondita; species Abscondita cerata. The sequence continues at coordinate 44,462 of JALBCR010001357.1, read as the reverse complement.
ACGATGTCCGTAATGCAATGGCGGGTAGTAGTTTTTTTTCTGTTATTGACCTAAAAAATGCTTATTTACAACTTTCTGTGGAGGAACGGTCTAGACATTTATTAGTTATTATTACTCATAAAGGTTTGTTTAAACTCACCAGGTTACCGTTTGGTGTTAAGTGTGCTCCTGCACAATTTCAAGCAGCAATGGATAATATCTTGCAAAACCTCCCCAAAACTGCATTTTATTTAGATGATGTTATTGTGACGGGCAGTACTTTAATTGAATGCCAAGAAAATGTAGAAAAAGTGTTTGATAGTCAATATTGATAATTGTAAGTTTTTTTGTGATGAGGTGAACTTTCTTGGATTCTTTTTGAGTGGTCAAGGAGTTAGACCTGTAAGTAGTAAAGTAGAAGCTATCATGCAAGCACCTGTACCAACTGATTTAACTCAAGTTAGATCATATTTGGGATTATTGAATTATTATAGAAAATTTCTGCCTATGATATCTTCTATTTTACAACCCAAGTTTGAATTAAAAAAAAATATGTTGTTCGTATGGAGTGCAGAGTGTCAGCAAGCATTCGAAGAAAGTAAACGTCTTTTGGCCAACAGTGAAGTTCTTGTACATAATAACCCTACATTACCATTGGTAGTCACTACTGATGCATCTCCTTACGGAATAGGGGGTGTTTTAAGTCGAAAGATCTATACAGTTTGTATCATCTACATTATCAAGTGCAGAACAAAATTATAGTCAGTTAGATAAGGAAGCGTTAGCTATAATTTTCACGATTAAAAAATTTCATAAATTTATATTTGGGCGTAAGTTCACTCTTCACACAGACCATCAGCCACTAAAGAGCATTTTCGGTTCAATGACTGGAATTCCTACCCTAGCAGCTTCGCGTTTACAACGTTGGGCATTCATTCTTGCTTCTTATGGTTATGAAATCTTGTATAAAAACCATGTGAAGTGGCTCCGGCTGACGCATTATCTCGTTTACCCTTAAATGTTCTTGTTGAAGAGGAAGTATTTTCACTCGGAGATTTTAATCGGTTACCATTGTCAGCCCTGGATGTGCAACAATGCACTACATTGGATAAGGTTTTGTCTAAAGTCATATATTTAACAAAAAATGGTTGGCCCGGTAAAGTGTCTGATCCGGGATTAAACCCGTTTTTCAAACGTAAGTGCAAACTATGAATCGAAAACAATTGTTTAATGTTGGGAAATAGTATTGTTATTCCTTTTCAACTTCGCCTCTCGGTTCTGAAGTTACTCCATGAACAACATGTTGGAATTGTGTGTATGAAAATGTTAGCTAGAGGTAAAGTATGGAGGCCTGGAATTGACGAGGGGGATTGAGAATTTTGGACGACATTGTGAGTCTTGCCAAATGCTTTCCGTAATTCCTAAATCTAGTTTCCAATCGTGACCAAAAACTTGTAGAAACTTTCAGAGAGTTCATATTGATTTTTTATACAAATTTGGGAAATATTTTCTTTTTCTATATTTGGAATACCAGAAGAGTTGGTTTCGGATAATGGTCCGCCGTTTAATGGGGAGGGATATAAAGTGTTTTGTTTAAATAATGGTATTAAGTGTACTCTGTCTCCTCCATATCATCCTCAATCAAATGGTTTTGCTGAGAAACAAGTTTTTACTATCAAACAGTGTTTATCGAAACAGTTACTAGATAATGAAAATTAAATCAATCTCTTCAACACGAAATATCAAATTTCCTTTTTTCCTTTCGAAATACACCTCATTCTGTAACTGGCTTAAAACCTTCAGAGCTAGTATTTAAGCAAAATCCATGAACTAAGTTATCATTACTTCGACCAGAGTTCTTAAAGAAGGAAAGGGACAAAGAATTAAGCAGTAATAAAATAAAGAAGTTTTTTGAAGGTCAAAAAGTTTTAGCATTATTCTATGTTGCTTCCGCTCATTTTTATTTATTAATTCACCTTCTCGCGAACAGAGGGAAAACCATTTTACTTTTCGGTTTTTGAACTTATCAACGTTCAAGGATCATAAGAATGATAATTTTTATTTTAATATTTTGGAAAAAGAACATTAACATATTGCATTCTTTTGGTAGAAAACGCGTTGTTTATCCAATTATAAATCTTGTCTGATTAAACAAATTATTTAATTTTATTATAATTTAATAGTTTAAATACTCAGTGGGTGCGTTCTTGAAGTGTTTGTTTTTCCTTCAAACCTTCTTTCTTTTCCACCCTTCAAGAAACATTCGCCGAGATTACTGAATTTGGTAAGTTATTATTTTTTATTTTTTTCATTAGTATTTATTTGAAATACCAGCAGCGGCAATAATCTATAGTAATAACGTTCACAAATGGGTTTTAGGAAAAGTTCAAAAGGTGGTAAGCCATTGTACTTATTTAGTTAATGTTAATAACAATATCTGATTTATGCATTGTGATCAGTTGAAACCGTTTCCGTCTTCAAATAAAGAGATACATAGCGAAGTATCAGTCGATGCCTCACCTATTACAGAAAAGTGGTCTAATGAGGAACCTTCAGCCTTGCTTGACCTATTAAATAACGATTCTATGAATAACCACTCCGGGATATGTCAAAATAATGTAAATGTGAGGGAATCATTTGGTAATTCTCGTGCTTCATTAATACCAACACGGGAAACAGATAATACCTTGATGGAAACAAATACCTCTACCACAAAGATGAGTCTGAGTTATCTTCTTATACGACACCATCTCAGCCTTAATTAACTCGCTCTGGTAGTGTAATTAAGGCTCCTGATAGGCTAAATTTATAATACAATCAAATATTGATGAGCGGTGTCTTTTAGTTTAGTTTAATTTTAGTTTCTAAAAACATGTAATATTTTCTTATTTTTTTGGGAGGAGTTTTGTGTATGCAACACCTTAAGAGGTTGTTACTAAAAATAGAGTTAGATAATCTAAAAATTTTCAATAACATTATCTTATATAAACGATACGTTGATGATATTATTATCATAGCTCACCAAGACCAAATTAATAATATTCAAAATAAATTTAACAATTGCCATCCTAGACTTAAATTTACAATAGAAATGGAAAATAATAATAGAACCATTAATTTTATGGATCTAACCTTACATATAAATAACAATAACTAAATTGAAACAAATTGGTACAGGAAAAATGTCAAAACGGTTTTTAAATTTTAATTCATTTACAACTAACAAATATAAAGTTAGTGTAATTAACTCACTAGTTGATAGATCTATTATTTTATCCGAACCAAAACATCACAAACCTAATCTAAATAAAATTAAATTTATGCTTATTAAAAATAAATACCCTATTAAATTTATTGACAAACATATAAAAAATAGACTTCATAAAATTAATAATTCCAATCAAGAACAATAGTTGTGTATGTAATGAGTATCTGGATTGCTTATACGCAGTGTTCAGAACCGTGTTCAAGTGTGTTCCTAGTTGCGTGTTCTATTTTCTTATAATTTCTTATAATGCCTCTTAACTCAAACTGTGTAATTTGCTCCAATGATTTGAATCTAATAAAGAGATTAGCTGTGATATATGTAAAGGTTTTGTGCATTCTACCTGTTCGGGCCTGTCTCGAACCGAAATCCAATGTGTTTTATCGAAGGATAAACGCGTTATGTATAAATGTAATTTATGCAATGATCAAACCTCTGTCATTCACCAGCTAACCGAAATATTAAGGCCCTAAGAAAAGAAATTGATGAACTTAAGCAACATGTTTTCAACAACGCTCATGCTACCGCAGGCAACCCTTATCAAAGTGAAGAAATCATTAATGAAATCAGCGAACGCCAACGTCGCTCTGCTAATATTATGGTGTTTAATATTAGTGAAAGTGTATCAGTTGATAGTTCACAAAGGTCAGAAGATGATAACACAAAGGTGAGAGAGATAATTTCTAAGATATCCACCGTTAACTGTGAGAAGATTAAAGTTTTTCGTCTTGGCCGTCAACCTTCAAATAATAAACCGCGTCCGATTAAAGTTGTACTGCAATCAACCAACGAAGCTATTTCTATTTTAAAAATAAATCCAATTTAAAATCTTTTAATACCGGTGTATCTATATCGGCAGATGAGACCCCAATGCAACGTGAATTCCTTAAAACTTTGCGTCTTGAATTGGCCGATAAAATATCCAAAGGTGACTTAACGACAAAATATATTCGCGGAGTTCCCAAAATAGTTAAATCAAAAACTTATAAATTACGTGTCATATTCAAGTGATCTTTCAATATATTTTCAAAATGTTCGTGGTCTTCGTTCTAAAATTCCAAGATTCCATAGTTTAGTAAATGAGGGTGAATTTAACGTGGTTAGTATTGTTGAAACTGCATTAAGCAATGAAATCTCTAACTCTGAATTATTTTCGTCGAACTATACAGTTTTTAGATGTGATCGACAGTTTAATATTACCGGTAAACAGTGGGGTGGAGGGGTACTACTCGCTATTAAATCGCCAATCACTTGTACATTAGTTGATACGTCTACCATAATTAACATAACGCCTGATATTGACTTGATTGGATGTAAGTGTTCTATAAACTGTTCTACAGTACACATTTTTGTTGTATATATACCACCTAGCACTTCTAGTTATGACTGTAAAAATTTTTTTAATTATTTGAACAATTATGTTATCATTTGGAAAATTTAATTGTAGTTGGTGATTTCAACGTTCCAGCTTATAATAATTCTGTTGTTAATGATTGTAAATCAAATACCATTCGTAGTTTTATGAATACTATTAATTTAAAGCAATATAATTTTGTTACGAACATTAACAATAGACTGCTAGATTTAGTTTTAAGTACCTTTAAATGTGATGTATCTCATGACAGTTCTCCTATTATTTTAGAGGACGCACATCACCCTGCTCTAATAATTAATCCTCACTTCATAGTAGATAAAACATTGTTTCCGGTCAACCTGAACGTAATTCATACAATTTTAGGAAAGCTGATTTTCCTGGTCTCTATAATGCATTTTTCAATGCCGATTGGTCCTTGTTGCGTTCATTTACTGACGTTAATTCTGCATGCGCGGAGTTTTATAAAATAATATACACTATTTGTGATAAATTTGTCCCACGTTATCGTCAAAGTAAGCGTACTTACCCCAAATGGTTTTCACGGGAAACAATTATTAACATTCGATTGAAAGTAAAGTTTCTCACAAGATTCAAAAGACCAAAGCATTAAACGATCTGAATGAATTTAAACGTTTAAGGAAAGTCATTAAGGCTCAGATTTTGTCTTCTTATCAGCAATATATACTTAATGTTGAACAAACGGTTAAGAAAGATCCTCGCTATTTTTGGTCGTTTATCAAGTCAAAGAGTGGCAATACAAGAATTCCAGGTAGAATGATCTTTAATGACCATGAATTTCGACTCCTCATGAGATTGTGAATGCATTTCAAAAATATTTCTCTTCCGTATATTGTCCTATTACTGCACCATTTGCCGTGCCTTTTAATACCTTCAACAATTTTCCTTGCATCAGCATGCCAACTTTAACTTATTCTATGATATATGAAGCTATTCAGAAAATGAAATCCTCAACGACTTCCGGTCATGACCAAATTCCGAGTTTTCTTCTAAAGGATTGCGCTAACGTATTCACTGAACCTCTCTGTATTATCTTTAATTTAGCACTCACTACACATTGTTTTCCAAATGTATGGAAAGTAGCGCGTATTTGCCCAGTCCTTAAATCAGGCGATCCCTATCTTATCTCGAACTATAGACCGATTAGTATCCTAAGCAGTTTTTCTAAAATTTTGAATTGGTAATTTATAATCATATATATCCGTCTGTCAAAAACTATATATCTCTTCATCAGCATGGTTTTATGAAACAACGCTCTACCTTAACAAACTTAGCTTGCTTTTCACAATTTACTACAAGTGTACTTGATAATCAAGGTCAAGTTGATGTGATCTACACTGACTTCCGTAAAGCTTTCGATACTATCCAGCATTCTACAATAATTACGAAACTTCATGAGTTTGGATTCAGCAATTCCTTGCTTGCATTTTTTGCTTCTTATTTACATAATAGGGTCCAATTTTCATCTTTCAACAATTATCTTTCAGAAAATTTCATTGCTACCTCTGGTGTTCCCCAAGGGTCGCATTTGGGACCCCTGCTATTCCTTATTTTTATTAACGATCTCTCGAATATCATAACTTGCAACCATTTATTTTTGCCGACGATCTCAAAATGTATTACTCTATTTCATCTCTAAATGATTGTATATTCTTACAGAATGATTTAAACGTACTTTTCAATGGTGTAAGTTGAATCATCTTCAATTAAATATTTTCAAGTGCAGTATAGTTTCTTATACAAAAAGAGTCAACCAAATTACGTTTAATTACAGTCTTGACTCCAACGTTTTAGATCGGAAGACTAGTATCAAGGATTTAGGGATAGTTTTTGATAATAAATTTAGTTTTTCTGAGCACATTGACTATGTATGTGCTTCAGCTAACAAATCGCTTGGATTTATTATCCGCAACTGTAAGTCATTTCAAAACCCCCAATCCTTAATTTCTCTTTACACTTCACTAGTTAGATCAAAATTTGATTACTGTGACTTAATATGGTTTCCTTTATATTACCGCTACATTGATCGTATTGAAAACGTTCAAAGAAGGTTTTTAAAATATATTTCTTTTAAAATGGATGGTATTTACCCAGAAAGAGGTTTTCCTCAAAAATTACTTTTAGCTCGTTTTCAAGTACCGTCCCTATACTGCAGACGAATTCAAAATAGTATTCGATTTTTACATGGTCTTTTACATAACAATGTTGACAGTTCTTTGCTGGTGTCTTCGCTGAACTTTGCTGTCCCAAGTCGCTCTTCTCGGTCAACTACTGTTTTCGTTTATAAAACACCAAAAACGAATTTACTACTAAGATCACCATGTCATATCATGTCCCGCAATTTCAACCAGTTCTGTACTATGTCTGACATCAACAGTTGTTCACTTGGATCGCTTGTTGATCTAATAGTTATTGAGGACTGATTGTTGAAAGTTTCATTGTTTGTTGTAGTATTAGTATTCAATTGTACTTTTGTTGTTGTGAAATTGTTCTGTAAATGGATTTAATCTGTTGAACAATAAATCTATTATTATTATTATTATTATTATTATTATTAGTATTATTATTATTATTATAATACAAAAATATAGATTTACAACCAAATTTTTTAGGCTCAGAATTTAATATTGATTTCACGCCCAATAATTTAGAAATAAAATTTATTAATATTCCTTATATTCCAATATTATACAAAAAAATAGAAAAAATACTACTGAATTACAACCTACTAACAACATATAAGAATCACAACACTATCAAATAAAAATTTCTTTAGTAATTTAAAAAGCAAAACCGATCATTTACAACAATCCAACTTAGTATACAACAAAATTGCCAAAATTGAGATAAAATGTACATTGGACAAACAAAAAATATCTATATAAAAGAATAAACCAACATAATAATTCTATCAAAATTAACAAGAATTTTCCACAAAAACCCAACACTGAATTGCCAGACCATGCTGTTAACCAATTTCATAACTTCGATTTTAAAAAAGCCTGAAATATTAGAAAAAGAACAAAATTACTTCAAAAGATCCATTCTAGAAATAATACATATAAAAAAAAAACTTACAACATACAGTAAATTTAAAACTGATATTGAGAATCTAAATCTTATTTACCATAATTTAACCATCTAAAATATAACATTTTTAAAATAGCCTTATTAATAATTAAAATAAAATCAAGAAAAATATTAAAAAATAATTATAACATTTTCTTTTATAACATACTGTACATAAAAATTCACTACTATCATGAAGTTGAAACTAAATAACTAACTTCATTGTTAAGTCTGACATTTTCATTTAAAATCTTAAATAAATTTGTCTCGAATAATACAGAATTAAAAATGAGTGTTTTTGCATGAGGTGTGTAAATTTCACCTCACCAATCAACTAACTAATTAAAATTATAAAAATAATGTGTGTATAGTTAAAAAAATTATTCCATCATAATAAAATACAGGTGCGTAGAAGTTATTCTCTCGCTTTACCTAACTAATTTAATTGTATTTCTTATCTTGATTTAGATATGTAATTGTTTGAAAAAGCTGTCTTTAAGAACAGTGAAACGTTACGTTACTTTGATATAATATATAATAAAACTATGTGTCCGAGATAAATAAAATTACAAGATTTTCTCAACACAAATGTTTTAAAAATTTTAACATTTTTGTACTGTTGTTTATTTTCACCTACTGTTTAATCAACAATAAAATACAACATACTAAATTCAATTTATCATAATATTTTATCAGGTGAGTGTTCCTCCAAAATTTTATATAAAGTTTGCTCTTCTCGAGCCCTTCTAGGTGGAGGGTGCTTCATAGTGAGTCTAGGCTACTACAAATAAATTTAAAAATAATGGCAGGATTGTAGCACTTCTGAATATACCGGAAGTTGACTCCAACTTTCTTATCTTAAATAGCCACTTTCAATACCATTCACTAACTCTAAAATTAATATTATTTGAGCAATATGATATAATCCGAAAATTAATTTTTATTTTATACATTTAAGAGAGGTGGAACTTATTTATGGATAAATTACAAATGTTTCAAATTGTTTAGGGTTCTTCTTACTCTGATTTCAAACTCGTGTACTTACAGGCGTCTTACGCACTTTGCTTTTTACCTTTCGTAAAAAAAAAATTCAGTTTCATTTATTTGTAGTTTCACCATTTCGTCGAGAAAATGTATTTTAAGACAAATTGATTAAAAAAAATTTAAGCGTTTACAATTACAATCTATTCAAAGACGACTCTTGTTAAATTTACTTCAGCACCATTTCAGAAAAGATAAAGTTGAAAATCGGAGTAAGAGGAACTTATAACTGAGAGAACAAACTTTGTACAAACCCAAAAGTGAAGGTGAAGGTCTACAGAAATAATTTTAATAACGTATTACCTACAGAATACCAAATATCGAATTTTGAAAATGGTAATACAATTTGACAAACTGTATATTAATAACGTCGTTAAAACTTGAAGTAGGTACGTATAAATTCATTATATATCTTACATTAATATTTCATTTAGTAATTATCTTTAATCAGCGTTATTTATTTCTAATTATTTAAGCGTTTTATTTCAGTAAGTACAATGAAGAATTAAAATCTACTTGTAATGCTACCATTTTATGATTAATTAAAACCAATTAAAATGATTTTTCACCAGGAAACTTTATTCATGATTAAGTAACACATAAATTCTTGTTTAGAATATACATGCTCCTTTTCACTTTTGGTAAGTGCTTGGGATAAATAACAAACTACGTGCTCTTCCTAACAATAAAGTTGCTCTCAATCTGTCTGAGTTTCAATAAAAATGCTTACAATTTAACTTTCTCTAGTTTCTCACTAATTTGTATACTCCCTTTAATCATGAGATTATATTATCTGGACATGTTAAAAATTTTTTTACGGCACATACAAAATTGAATTTTCAATTTCTGTTCGTTCTTTCATTATTAATTGTGAACTATGTCGTATTTGCGCTTGTGACCTAAAAATAAAAAAGGTAACATCTGGTACTATATTATTACAATGTGAAACTTTTTCTGGATGTTATGATTCTTAAACGACGTGAAATACGTTTATCGAATTTTGTAACGATTACGTTATATATATGAACGCAGGCAATTGAGTAAGATAGGACGACTTTTTTATGTTAACTTAATAGTGATTGTGATTTATACGACTCTTAAGATGTGTACGATTACATTTACAATTTTCATTAAGTTTTTTTATTTTTTATACATTGTACTTACCATTGAAAATTGATTTTTAGAAAATTGTAATACATTACTTAATACTTATTTATGTATTAAGGGTAATGAAGCTGACACCTCGGGCTCAAAATCGTCGTCTCTGGCAATAAAAGCACGTTACGCCTGTGGTCATACATAACTTTATGTACGGATGAAAATACCTATTTTAAACATCATATAATGAATACCTTAAGTGGTGCAATATAAGGAAAGATTCTATCGCAAACTGCTACTGTGAAAAGGGGTCGACAAAAATGTTTTTGGTTAAATTCCGAAAAAAAGTGCAATTAATCTTAAATTGCCGAACCCAGAACTATACCTATACTGGACACTCATTTTATCGATCCTCGGCGACGTTATTGGCAAACGCCGGAGAAGGAATAACTGGGATCAAACAATTACGAGGCTGAAATTCAACGTCAGTTTTGGAACAGTATAAAAAAGATTCTGTATGAAATAAAATTTGGTTAGCGGAGAAAGTATTAACTGGAAAGGACAATCATCGGCTACTAATATTAAATTAGCAGCTACCTCCGATCATGTAGTAACTAACAACAATTTCACTTCAACTCCAGTGTGTAATTGCAGTCGAGTACCTCGAAATATTTAGATGGAAAATTGTTCTAATTGTATCGATAACATAATTTACTCAAAATAATGTTTCAATAAAACACAAGTTTTGATTTCTTAATGAATTTTTTTTATTTTGTAAGTTCAATTAGATATTTTGTTGTTTGACGTTTCATTATTAGCTTATGGGAATAAAGAAGTCCATGAACTATAAAATTATATTATATTGTATTATATTATATTAGATTATATTATATTATTTTATATTATATTATAGTATATTAAATTTATTTATTTATTTATTACAGAAAGCCCCATATTAAACAAATATAAAATGTACAATCTGAAATTAATTAACTTTAGAAAATCCTGATAAGATCCAAAACAATTAAAAAAAATAATAAATAAAACATTATTTAAAAATTTAGATTTAAAATGTTGAAAACATAAACTTAAAATATATTATCGATAAATATTACCAACTAGAAACGCAATCTATTAAATATTAGAAGATAATTATACTAAAGTAACCAAAAAATTTAGTTTAAGTAGTAAACAACATCAATATTTGGCAGTTCCTTAATGAGATCTATCTTAGTATTATATTCGCAATCATTGTAATTAACATTACAGAAAGAATTAGCAGTTTTTATTAATCTTAAAAGAGGAGAATGTAGAGGATAATTAGTTTTACTAAAATTTAAAAGAACTGGTTTGTGCTACGTAGATTTTTACTAGGAACGTTAAGATGGATTTCTGTAGAAGAGATGGGCAGTCAATAATACCATTTAGTAATTTATGGAAAAATAATTGGTCTAGTAAAATTCTTCTAGCTTTCAAAGTATTAATATTAAAACTTGATAAAATTTGGAGATAATTTGAGGATGAAAGTCTTGCTTTATATGAGAGAAACCTTAAGAAACGATGTTGAATTTTTTCAATTTTACTAATTTGTGTTATCAGATAAGGAGCCCAAACTGTACTGGCATATTCCAAGTGAGGACGAACTAACGAGGAATACAACAATTTGATCACAAACGGATTAGTGAATTGTAAGGAACATCTAATTATAAATCTTAAAACTCTACTTGCTTTGTTATTAATAAAATTTATATGTAAATTAAAATTTAAATTTTGTGAAAATATTACTCCTAGATCTTTTATGTAATTCGTAACTTGCAAGGGTTGACTATTGATATTGTAAGAAAACTTAATAGGGTTATTAATACGATGAAAGGAAATCGTACAGCACTTTTTAAATTTAGTTCTAACAAGTTTTGAATACTCCAATCATTAAAACGATCTAAATCTTTTTGAAGCAGATGACAATCCTCCAAAGATTTAATAAGTTTAAAGATTTTAACATCGTCAGCAAATAGGAGAAAATTTGAATGTCTGAACACTTCTTTAACATCGTTTAAATAAATTAAAAATAGTAAAGGAGCAAGATGCGAACCTTGAGGAACACCCGAATGAACAGGAATTGATGTGAAAAAAACCATTACATTGAACTATTTGGACACGATTCAAAAGATAACTTTTTAACCAAGAAAGTAATGATCCAAGAATTCCAATATTTTCTAGCTTAGTAATTAAAATGGAATGATTTACCCTATCAAAAGCTTTGGCAAAATCGGTATAGACAGCGTCCATCTGAGCATTTTGTTCAAAGGCTGAATAAATAGAATGTTGATACAATAACAAGTTAGTAGTAGTTGAACGTTTTGGAAAGAACCCATGTTGTTCATCAATGATCAAGTGTTTTACTAAAGGAAAAATATTAGAAACAATGATTTTTTCAAAGAGTTTAGGAATTTCAGAATTTTTGTTATAGGTCTATAATTCTTAATGTCCGATTTATTTTTGTTTTTATAAATGGGAATTACAAAACTAGTTTTCCAAGGATCAGGTAAATTCCTGATGACAAAGACATAGAGAAAATAATATGTAACGGATGAACTAATACGTAACAACATTTTTAAAAAAATAGGTGGTATATTATCTGGCCCACATTTGACTTTGTCAGGAAGATTATTTAGTTCTTTTAAAATATCAGCAACACTAATGTCTACTTTATGAAGATTAAAATTATTTGATGAAGAATTAGTTTTTGGTTTGTATAGATTACCATTATTACATGATTCATATACAGAGCCAAAGTGCTTGAGCAAATAGATTAACTATTTCCTGACCATTGCAGCCTTTTGACGCATTAAAAATCATTTCAGATGGCAAATAATTATCACCTTTTTGGTTCTATATATGAGTCCAAAAATATTTTGGATTATTCTTAATTTTAAGTTGTAAAGATTCAATATATGACTTATAACAAGAAGAAGATAACATATTACATTGTCGACGTAGATTACAAAATTGATTATAATAACTTATATCATTTGTAATTTTAAATAATCTGTGATATACATTTTTAGTTTGTATCAATTCACGCAGTTCAATCGAATACCAGGTAGGAAACCTATTTTTAGATTTAAATGAACGTTTAATGGGAACAAAAATAACGCAACAATCATGCAAAATAGTATAAAAACATTCTACAGCATCATTAACTTTCAAAGATGATAGGAAACTTCAATCAATCATAGAAAGATAATAACATAAATCAGAATAATTTGCATTTACAAAGTCATAATAATAATAATAATCATAATTTAGCGATGCGTTAAAACATTTATGCTCTAAAGTTATCAGTAATGAAGGATGGTATTTGTCTTCGGAACAAGAACATATTATATTATATTATATTATAAACTGAATTATTATCAATAAATGTATTATATACAACCACTTGGTGTAGTACGCGAACCTTTAACATTGCCTTTAAAAAATAAATTTTTGAAAATCGGTTTTACGATACTTTTAGGTTCACTTTCATGGACCACTTGTTAACTTTTGATATTTTCAAAAAATATTATTTTTTATTTTTATTCTGAATCTACTTGAAAAACTATGGTGAGTGAGACTCGTGGTCTTACTCAAAAAATGATATTTTTCGTGATATATATAAATGCGTCTCTCTACCTAAACTTTTCAATTTGGGGTCTTGCTATAGTGTGACACAAGACGTTCTGGCGTTGACTATGGGTGTACAATATTCAATAATTGACAAGTAATGTACTGCATTGTTGCTAACTGTTAAACTGGAATCATATATGCCGGGTGAAAACAGAAAGCAGAAAATAATTTTGGTTATTACAGTCATAATTCAAAAAATAGTATATTATTATTAATTAAGTACTTGTATAAACTTTAATGGGTAAATATTTGACTAATTTTAAGATAAAAATTTTATATGAACATGGGTTTGCAACGACCTGGTTTCTAAGATACAGGGCATCTAAAAAACTGTTTTATTTGGTTTTTTGTTTATATTTTTGTAAATAAACATGGAAATTGGACAAAATTTGGGATACTGGGTATATTGATAACGAGAAACTTAAAGCTTAATGAACTTTTGTTTAATGTTAGAGGGCGCTACATACAGTGTTGTTCCTGAATATAATTAACCATAACTATTTTGTGTCGCATTGTATGTCATTTTTGACTAAGCAGACATATTCTTCATTCAATTTTGCATACAAAAGTACTCCTAGTGTTTGTGGCTAAAAGCAGCAATATTTGATAAAAACGGGTTAAGTTAAACTTGCAATGCAATTTTTTAAGTTGGATCATTTCCGAGTTATTGAAAAATAAGCAAAAAAATGTATCTTTTATCGATTGTATTATCAAGTTACAAACTAAAGCAAACAAACTTAGATCATTTACAAGACTAAGACTGAACTAGTTAATAACATTTAGAATAATTGTTGAAAATGACCAAATACAAATAAAATATTTTTTGACGCTCTGTATCTCAGAAACCAAGCCTTTGAAAAATGGACCTATCTAGACAAACCTGAAATTAAAGACGTGAGGTCTTTGCTCCAGGTCAGAGGTCAAAAATCAGGTCAACTTGGGACCTACCCTAAAACATTCCCCTTGACATCCTGAACACTTTGATATATAACATGCTTTTGTTTCCTTGGATTTAATATGAGGTCACCGCTTCAGGCCTGAGGTCAAAGGTTAGGTCAACTTGTGACCCCGCCAGAATCAGCTTCTCGACCTCCTGAACAATTTGATATATAACATGCCTGTATTTCCCTAGATTTTCTATAAAGTCATCGCTCAAGGTCAGAGGTCAAACATCAGGTCAACTTGGGACCTATCTTAAAACATTTCCCTTGACATCCTGAACACTTTGATATATAACATGCCTATATTTCCCTGGATTTAATATGAGGTCAAAGGTTAGGTCAATTTGTGACCTCGCCTGGACCTCTTGAACAATTTGATTTATCGATCATCTCCAAAATCAGTTCAGCCGTTATGAGGTCGCCGTTTCAGGTCAGAGGTCAAAGGTCAAAGGTCAGGTCAACTTGTGACCCCGCATAAGATCAGCGCCTGGGCCTCCTGAATAATTTGACGTTTTGATCTTCAAAATCGGTTCAGCCGTTTTGGAGGAGAAGACGAACATACAGACAGACAGACAAACCGGGCCACGATTTTATGTGAATAGATTATTCAAAGATTCACTCTTTAAAGTTTGTACAAGTACTTAATTTACAAAGAACATTTTAATACATAAGTAACATGAACAATATTTATTACTTAATACAAATATACAAATTCATAAGTATGGTAACATAACATGTAACACTACAAACTACAAAATAAAATGGCCGTAAATCAAATCAATCTTGTAAGTAAAATGTATTAATTTTTTAATTATCGTATTTAATTTGTCCTTGTCAAAGCTGATGTGTTTTTTATCTTATTCAAAACTGTATTTTAATATGAACATAAATTTTGCCTCCAAGATGCAAAAAATAAAAACTAAATTAATATTCTTTTAAAATTCAATTGTACAAACAAACCTAATACAATGAGTACCGTAATAGCAATTACCAAACAATATAATATTTTAAAGACAGCATACCTTTTGTTGATTGTGTTGTTGTGATTACATCGGCAAAACCAATTTTTATTTATTTTATAATAGTGCGTTAATAACAATTACAAAATAATTCAATATTTTAAGAACAGCATACCTATTATTAGTTGTGTAGTTGTAATTGCGCTTTTTCTAAACAGGGAAGCCGAATTTTTTATTTCCTTGTCGGTAGCGTTGGGAAACTGTGTCGTATAAGTATAATAAATAAATAACGTATTTTGAGTTTTTACATAAAATTAAATTTTGCAGTATGCTTTCAATTACGGTCTCTAGAATCTGTCTAATTCTTGTTTATTAAGAAATAATTCAGTTTATTTAGTAAAAGCTAATAATTGTACCCACAATCACAACCAGTGAATAAGTTCTTTTTTATGTCGTCAAGGCTATTTGTTACTGTAAACAAATGTGGTACGTTCTATTCCAAGAACATAAAAATAAAACCGCCCAGTTCTCAACACCCCAAAGAAAGAAAAAGGGTTTGTGAAAAGACAAAGACAAAAAACGCCAACTAAGTGGTGCATAGCAAATCTTACATGCATTAATTTGAATTAGATGCACCTATGATGCCAAATTTGACAAATTACTATTACATAAAAATTCAAAACGAAAACATACCTACTTATTACTGTTTGTCTTGCTGTTGCACTTTTACTTGATTTTCTTTAATTTACTTTACACAAACAAAAACACCCAAACAAAACGGTTAAAACACAAACACAACTTAAAGCTTGGTACATTCATATCCTTTCTCTATGGATCTAAGAGGGTTTGGGTAATAACAGAAATCCTCGCGCTTGGCTACGAACTATGAGTAACACCAGCACAAATGGTTTTATTATTTTACTTACTTTGGTGAAAATGCCAAAAAGTAATATATGCACTGAGCCCAATTAAGTCGGAACTATATGGAATACTTTTTTATTCTTAGTTTTATGACATAAAGTTATTCTTTATAAAAAGTTATGCAATGTCTAAAACTTAAAACATAACTATTATTGTGATTTTAATTAATTATCCCACGTTGGTGGTCATAATGATTTCCTTTTTTATGGTGGATTATAATTTATTTAGTTCTATTGTTTTAATTAGTTATGTTATTTAATTTTGTTATGTAATTTAGTTCGTTGTCTGTTTAAGAATTTCGTTTATATAATCTTTTTTTTTTAATTTTGAATTGTATCCCAAAAATCATAATACTATCAAGCATAAAATACCTTTATTGAAAATTGTTATTAAAAAATGCTAATCATAATGAAAAATTATTGTCTATATCCAATATTATCTATCAGCCATGAAAAGTAATTTTTTAAATTATTAACTTCTCTGTATTAGCATTTGTAATTTGCCGATAAACATTTCATCTAGGATGCCCTGGCAAATTGTATTTATTAACAATTTGAGTATAGAATGATGTACTGACGACAAACATCAAATCGCTAATTAGAATTTATAAAATACAAGAAATGGCGGCTCTGTTAAGTTGTTAAGAGAAAATTGAAATAGTTTTGATTGTGGGAGATTTATAAAACTCATCGTGAAGCAGCCGCTATTTATAACAACAGACATCCGAATAGAAATATTCGGCATTCGACAGTTACAAAAATTATAAATAAGATTAAGACGTCTGGAAGTGTTCAAAATAATATCATTAAAAATCGTCAGAAGCAGGTTGCTAGTGAGCAGGCAGACGCCATTACAAGTGATGCTATCTGTAGTAGAACATCATAAATGTCATTAAGAAAAAGAATGTCTTTGATTCGAAATGAAGTAAGTAGAGGTACAATGGCAAATATTTTAAAAAGTAACAAATATTATCGATATCGTACAAAACCCAGTTTGTTCATACATTGAAAGAAATGTATTATTACAAACGGTTTAAATTTTGCTCGTTAATACAAGAAGAATTAGAAGAGTATCCTTTTTTATTGAGAAACATAATTTTTATCGATGAGGCAACATTCTCATCAAATGGAACTACCGGTTCATAAAATTGTCGCTGGTGTTGTGACAAAATCCTTACTTTACAATCAAAATTCGCGACCAATATTCGTTCAAGACCAACGTATGATGTGGTATTTATAAACATAAAGTAATAGGACCATATTTTTTGGACACTCCATGAATGTTCACCTTTATCTGATTTTTACAAAATAAATTACACAATGATTTGATTAGCGAATTATCCTTAGTAGACCGTCAACGTATATGGTTTCAAAAAGACGGTGCTACATGCCATACCACAGTAGCTGTGAAGGGATACATTGAAACTATATTTAATGACAAAATAATACATAGATATTCGTTCATTTCTTGACCAGCTAGATCTCCAGACTTAACCTCTCCGATTTCTACCTATGAGGCTACTTAAAGTATAGGGTTTACCAGCAAATGCCTTTTCACAATATTGATAATTTAGAAAGGACGATTAGAGAAACATGACAAGAAATTACGGCAGATATGATCAAGAATGTTATAAGGGAATTTGATAGACGAACCATTAAGTGTTTCGAAAAAGATGGTGAATATACAGGGTGTTTCTGAAAGGTGTGTACATGGCTTTACCAGAGGTTGTCTGGCTCCAAATAGACCGTTTGACATCAATTTACCTATAACCAAAAGTGCACCATAAGGGCGCCAGAAGGCGTCAAACTTTCCAAAAAAATATTGTATATTGGGAATAACTCAAAAACGGTTCTACGGATTTTGTTTCGTTTTTGTATGCTGGTTGTCTGTTTCCGAAGACGTTTTTCTGTGTAATGTGTATAAATTTCTGATGCCAGGAAAAGTCGCATTTATACGGGCACTGTCAAATAAATAATAATATTTTAACAACTGTCAACGATACAAAACCAAAATAATTCTGACAAATAAAATGAACAATTTGAAAACTTTTTTCTCTCTTGTTAAATTGCGCTAATGTTAATAGTTCGATCAGAAAAAAATTAAAAAATCATATCTAGGCAAAGCGCATCCATACGCTTAGAAATTCAAGTAGACTGCTAGTAAAAATGTAAAAAATAGTAAAAATGAATATCACAAATGATAGATTTGATCGCATAGCCTACTAGAAGTCTACTTGAATTTCTAAGCGTATGGATGCGCCTTGCATAGATATTTTATTTTTTTTCTGATCGAACTATTAACATTAGCGTAATTTAACAAGAGAGAAAAAAGTTTTCAAATTGTTCATTTTATTTGCCAGAATTGACAGAATTGGTTTCGTATCGTTGACGGTTGTTAAAATATTATCATTTATTTGACAGTACCCGTATGAAAGCGACTTTTCCTGGCATCAAAAATTTGTTCACGTTACACAGACAAACCTCGTTGGAAGCACACAACCAGCATACAAAAGCGGAACAAAATCCGTCGAACGGTTCTCGAGTTATTATGAATATACAATATTTTTTGGAAAGTTTGACGCCCTCTGTCGCCCTTATGGTAATAGGTAAATTGGTGTCAAACGGTCTATTTTAAGCCAGAGAACCTCTGGTAAAGCCATGTACACACCTCAGAAATACCCTGTAAAGAGGCTTTAGGCAATTGAATCAGAAACAAACTATTTTATTTCCCATATATTGTTTAAATGTTATTTACACGTATTAGTTTAATTTGTTTATTTTTTCATTAGCATTGTTACATAACTTAATAATTACCAAACATTTTTTTTCATAATAGATAGATAATATTAGATATCAGACAATAGTTTTCTACTATATTCAACTTTTTTAATAACAATTGTCAATATTTTCAAAAATAAAGGTACTTACTCTTGAGAAAAATTCATATTTTTTGACAAACCTTTCACAGAAAGCGGTTTCCGGTAAGACACCATGTATAGGTAACATTTACCAAATATTTTGTTTATATATTTCCACAAATCCTTAGATAAATATGTACTGAATATTTCTTCAACATATTTGTTTTTCAATAATTTTAAATAAAAATATATTATTTCATAATTGCTGTGGGATAATTATTTTTAAATAATCATACATAAATATTTATTTAGCAATTTGTTTAAAATTTTAAATATTAGTATACCAAATATTTCTTAAATATGAATCTGCACGTAGAAATATTCAACACAGATTTCCAACATTCAAATACATATTAAAATTATATTCATATAATGTTATTGAAATATTTGGTGCTGCTTGGGAAAGAATAAGGTATGGAAGTATAGACGAACAAAGGTGTATAAATATAACCACAAAATAAATAAACGTACTGTAGCTAAATAAATAGATAATTATATCTATTACTTATACCTAAATAATAATAAACATTACAAAATATTGCAGACATTTATCTCTAATGAGAATAACACAGTAGCTACTGTCGTTTGATTTTTAGAATTTCACTGGCATATGATCCTTTCTCTACCAGAAAGGAGTCGATCCCAGATAGAGTCAAGATTCCATTACTTACGTTTGTTGGCAGTGACTAAGTTCAGGTAAACGATTGCGCCCAAAGACTTTGAAGTTGGCCTAGTTGGAAAAATAGATCGCTAGTATTAGACGGTATTAATATTGTCATTATTTATTGGTGTACTCTTGGATGCATGAGAGTTGAATTATTCTGTATTTTTTGCTTTTTGATTAACTAAGCCAGGCTTTGCTTGTTTTGACCTCTTGAATAGTTTCTTCTTCTTTATCAACAGAGCAATTTCTGAATCGAGAAGTGTTCTTGTTTTCACAATTGATACTGATGATGGGCTTTTTGCTCGGTGTGCCATCTGGTAGAGGTTTTCTCTAGATGCACATGGCTTCACTGTTGAATTGCACGGTAGTATAACCAAAGTTTTAACATTTAAAGCATCTTACACGGTCAGGTAAGAATGGCAACCAATGAAAATTAGCTGTGACCTTCAGAGAGATAGCTGGTTTGTTAAAAGTAGGTACAACAAGTTCTACAAAGTCCTAAAACAAAAGTTAATAAATTGTATAGGTATACTGTTTTAATAAAATTAGAAATTTATAATATCTATAACCAATGCCAACACACTTTTTTAAGTGTCAATTATAGAATGCGAAATTAACAAACATTTTATATTTACACAGAATTGATGACAATATTTTATATGAAATAAGAATACAATTAAAAACAAACAACTTTATAAATGCGTACGTTTTGCAATCACTTATTTCACCTCAACTGTTAATTTGACAAATGTAATAATTTATGTAGGTCTAGACTGCCGAAAATTAAATCAATTAAGATCACTGAGTATTTTGTGTGAAAGTCCATTAGACGGTTTGTAACATTTAACTAAATTAATAAATTAATTTGGGCAGAACTACATCTAAAATAATTTGTTAACACATCTATTTTACATTTAGCATTATTCTAATTAAATAAGTCTTTGTATAGTTATGGCTCACTTTAACAATTTAAAATTGGCTTTTCAAATGTTTCTTTGTTATAGACATGCATATTTTAATATGAATGAATTTTTTTCATATAAAATGATACCTACTACAGTATCCTTTTTAAAAAATTAAATAAAATGTCGGCGTCTGAAGTAAATTGCAAAGTTTCAGCACATCTACTTTAATTGAATTACTTCCTAGTCAAGAACAACACAGACACTTTTGGTGATGTTCTTAAAAACTTTTTACCTTTTGATGACTCACGCGTAAATAAAATAATATAAAAAAAATTATTTAAATTACATAGGTATAAACTTTATAAAATAATTGTTAACAAAATATAAAAGTTTATTGTTCTTTTATAAACATAGTTGCTATAATCGCACAACAAATAAGAATAATCGTAATTCCAAGTAAAATCCAATTCACTGTGAGTAACCCAAATGCGAGATAATAAGCTGTTCTGTTACAATACCACTGTTTATCGGAATTGTCGTCGAACACGGGCTTGTACTTGCTGTATACCCAGTATGATCCTGAAAATAAAGTAATTATAGGTTTACACTATTATACAGCATTAAACAATAGAGTATATTAAAGAACTAGTTTCAGAAGACGCATTTTATAAGACGAGTACAGTTTCGAGCGACGAGTTTTCGAAAGTACGAGTTGCTAAAATTTCTTCTGAAACGAATTCTTTATACTATTTTTTGGGCTTTTCATATTAATTTTAAAATAAAATTTTGTGAGGTTTCTAAATTTAGGGAATTTTGAAGTATAATTGCTTGGGTGGCAATTTTTTCATTAAACTTTGTTTGGTTTAAATGCTAGTTTAAGTTTAATTAGTACATTTATCATACGTTTAATTTAAAAAAAATGGGTGTAAATAAAAATAAGTAAGTAAACAAATCTACTGAACATTAATTACGATTTAATTTAACACACACCGAACGTAACGACAGCTTCGACGTTTAATATAAAATCAGTGTTACTATCGTTCGGAATAAAAATTGTTCTATTTCTATAAAAGAACTCATTTGGGTGCATTTATAGCTCTGTAAGCGACACAAAATAAAAATAATACATTTTAAAACCCATCTTTGCTCCATAAGAACTTTATTGACAAATGTATTTACTCAGAACTACAACCACAATTAAGGTACACATCCCATTGTTTCACTAATTAACACTTTACTCAAACAATTCTTGTTGTTGCTGCAAGAAGAATATTTTACAGTGTCTTATGTGTCTTACTGGAAACGATTATTTTGAATGCCTTTTTCGCTGGTTCAAAGATATTCAACTCGAAAGGTGTTAAATCTGAGTGTGAGGCGGATGATTTAAAATTTTTCATTTCACTTTTTGTGGATTTTCTTTTACTATGTTGGCTGAGAGTTGAATTGATGTATTAACACCACGTAAAAGCTTTCGTAGACGTTGTCGTCTTATTGTTTGAGGGAGCGTGTTCAGAGTTTGATTGGTTAGGTATGTGCGAATTAATTTAGAGTTCTTTAAATTTTATGGGTAAGTAATATCGCGTCTCCTGAAAAGTTTTTGCTTCAGACTCCTTTGTTCAATGTTTCTATTGAATTGACGACAGATTACTGGTTAAAAAAGTTTCGCCGCCAGTAATTATACGGCCACTCAGAAAGGAGTTAAATGATAGTCGTAACCGTTTTCAGCCGAACGCAGAAGTACGAAATGGTGGGTATACTTCTGTTAGTGAGAAGTATTTATCAATAAAGCTTTAATAGATTAACGATTAGTTTAAATTGAACACGTAATGCACATTAAATTTTAGATATTTAAACCAATTTGCTAACAACGGTTAAGATTACTTATGCGGAAATTGATTAAAATAAATGCAGATGTTATCACAGCGCAATGAGCACCTGAAAACATACGATAACTAACAAGGTAAGAGGTACTTTTATATTATATCATTAATTATAATGTTTGATACTTTGTCTTTAACAAAATTTTACATCTAGTAAAAGTTGTTAATTTGCTATCAATGCCAATTGTTTACAAATGCATCCCGTTTCATGCAAGGAAAATGAAAGTCAATGTAATTTAGTATATATGAAATTCGTAACAAAAGATTCGGTTAAAATAAATAGAACTGTTAAGCCATGTTTCATTTAACGTTCTAATAGAAATGCTGTAGTTACGTCGCTTTTAATTAATTTTTTTTTGTATTCGCTAATTTCCTTCAGAAATCGGCGTCCCTATTCAAGTAACGTGAATTACAGTACTTTAGACATAATAATTGCAATCAACTTTTGAACTTTAATGCTTCTGGTAGTGGAACATGATTACACGTTCTCTGTTTAAAATAAGGGCGGATCTAGAACTACAAAGGTTAAATGTTGCGAGAAAAACCTAACTATCACATAAGAACTGATTCTACTCGTAGTTTGAAGGACAATTAGCATGTAGTAGTATTATTGTAATATACTTCAGCCTTATTTGGTGATACTTTGTTATATGAGATTAACAAGAACTGATACGTAAACAAATACATAGGTATACATACAGGGTGTCCCACCGGGAACGCCATCGATAGATTATAGAAAAACTGTACATGGGAAAAATTTGAAAATTTGGTAGTATACTAACATCGACGGGAGCAGTTCCGTTAAAATATTTTCAAGATGGTGACACTTCCGGTTATACCGGAAGTATGTGTCAAGTTGCTTATTTTAAATGGAACATCCTATATATTATTCTATTTTTGGATTTTGCACAAAATTGTAGACACATTTTGTGTATAATGTCCTATACCTAAGTCTAACTGTTTTGGACTTATTTTAAATTTTATGTCAAAAATGACGTTTTCAGGCCTAAACAAAATTATAAAATTTTCCTATACTAATGCCTTTATTATTTAATTGGAATAGGTTTTCTTGTAGCAGGGGACCTATTTTAGTGGGCTATGTCGATATTTTGATAATAAATTAATACAGGGCGATCAAAAAAAGGATTAAAATTAAATTCAAAAACACGTCAAAAGTCATTTTTTAAAATGCAAGCACCATGTTTTTATAATTTTATCTTATTTAGCATCAAAATAAGGTTGACTTTGTACAAGGTTGTCTATTCAAAAATTCATGGTTTTCGAAATATTGGCAATTTAACATTTTTTTTGTTGCACAAATGCTATTGATTTCTTTTAATATGAATGGTTATTCCTAGTTGGCCATGATGGCGTTAGAAAACAATCATCTGTCAAGGATATGTCAAACTGTGTGTATCAAACTAAGAATGCCAACAGTTAACTGTACCGACTGTGAGTGTTAAAGTGCATATCGTTATCAAAGCGATAACTTATTATGCTTGAAACACACGTGTGTCGATAAAGCCAAGTAATTACTTGTACAGTATTACACACGCAACGAAAGAACACCTGGCTTTATCGACACACGTGTGTTTCAAGCATTTAAAGTTATCGCTTTGGTAACGATATGCACTTTAACACTCACAGTCGGTACAGTTAACTGTAACACATGTTCTTAATATAACTTTATCACATTGTCCATAAATAATAAATAAATTTAAGTAATCTTCGTTTGTATAATTTAAGCGTCCCGGCATGATTATTGAAAATTTTAACAGTTTGACATATCCTTGACAGATGATTGTTTTCTAACGCCATCATGGCCAACTAGGAATAACCATTCATATTAAAAGAAATACAATAGCATTTGTGCAACAAAAAAAGTTAAATTGCCAATATTTCGAAAACCATGAATTTTTGAATAGACAACCTTGTACAAAGTCAACCTTATTTTTGATGCTAAATAAAATAAAGCTATAAAAACATGGTGCTTGCATTTAAAAAAATGACTTTTGACGTGTTTTTGAATTTAATTTTAATCCTTTTTTTTGATCGCCCTGTATTAATTTATTATCAAAATATCGACATAGCCCACTAAAATAGGTCCCCTGCTACAAGGAAACCTATTTCAATTAAATAATAAAGGCATTAGTATAGGAAAATTTTATAATTTTGTTTAGGCCTGAAAACGTCATTTTTGACATAAAATTTAAAATAAGTCCAAAACAGTTAGACTTAGGTATAGGACATTATACACAAAATGTGTCTAGAATTTTGGGCAAAATTCAAAAATAGAATAATATATAGGGTGTTCCATTTAAAATAAGCAAGTTGACACATACTTCCGGTATAACCGGAAGTGTCACCATCTTGAAAATATTTTAGCGGAACTGCCCCCGTCGATGTTAGTATACTACCAAATTTTCAAATTTTTCCCATGTACAGTTTTTCTATAATCTATCGATGGCGTTCCGGTGGGACACCCTGTATACATATTTCATTGTGATTAGAAGTAGAATATGTTATTATACAAACTGAACTGCATTAGTTTTAGAAAATGCTTTGTCTTTTCTAAAGAGAATGAATATTCTAATTTTAAAAATCTGACACACCAGTTGCAGTGAAACATATACATTGTGTCCAAGATAATTAAGGCCACTATAGGTGTCTCCGAAACGGTAGCAAATACAGACTTGATTAAATGGGACAAAAGTTGCGACCTCAAAGGTAAAAAAAACGGCGTTCAGAGATCATCCAAAATTTTATACGTTTTTGAGATATTTTGAAAATTTTTGATTTTATTTTTTTTTCTGGCCTTAAGAGTGGAGCTGTATCAATTTCGATAACACTTCTTACAGCAACTTCTTTTTTTTGTTTAACGTATTGTTACTAATTTTTAAATCTGACGTTTCGTTTTTGTAGAACTATCATCAACTTTTTTTTCTTAAATAAGACCCTTATTTTTTGACATCATATTCTGAAATTCATCGGTGTATCACAATTTGCGGATTATTACCATTTAAGTATTTTTTCGAATTTAATATATATCGTTAGGTAGTTGTATAGAACTTTAAACTCTAAAAAAATACTTAAATGGTAGTAACCCACAAAGTCTGATACACCGATGAATTTGGAATGAAAAGGGCTTTCAGAATATAATGTCCAATAATAAGGGCCGTATTTAAAAAAAAAAGTCTTTCTCTTACACCACTTCACCGTCTACGCAGACTTGAGTAGAGCAACGAAATAGCATCAAATCATCAAATTGTGTTTAGTAACGAGTCCCAATTTTGCTTGTGGGTCCACGATGGTCGTAGTAGGGTCAAACGGATGCGTAGAGAACGTAAAAATCCATCATTTTTTTTGGAACGCAACACAGCCCTCACTCAAAAAGTTATGATATGGGGTGCAATATGTTATCGTAGCACATAATTCTTGAACTTTATTAACGGCAAACTAAACGCTGCTGATTACATTGGTAATGTGCTACAACCCGTTGGGCTTCCATATCTTCAGGGGCTCCAAAATCCCAATTTCCAGCAGGATAATGCGCTCTCTCATACGGAAAGAGCTCAACACAGTTTTTGGAAGAAGCTAACATTGC
Source organism: Abscondita cerata (assembly GCA_030710515.1). Lineage (NCBI taxonomy): Eukaryota > Metazoa > Arthropoda > Insecta > Coleoptera > Lampyridae > Abscondita > Abscondita cerata. The sequence goes on along the minus strand of JALBCR010001357.1, from coordinate 18,157 downwards.
TGTTCTCTGATGGCTTGCTTGGTCGCCTGATTTGTCGCTCTTTGAACATGTATGGGCTATGATCGGTAGTCGACTGGGTAATTTACCACATCCTCCAGATAACTTACACAATCTCCAGCTACGAATTCAAGAAGCTTGGGACGATCTACCACAAGCAGCTATAGATCACTTGATTGATAGCATGCCAAGCCGTCTAAATGGGTGCATTACAAATCGTGACGGAGCAACTAATTATAGAAAAAAAACTGTTTAAGCTTTTGTTCTTTTGTTTTTAAATTTTAATCATTACTTTGTTTTATAAAAATAGAGGTTTCCTGAAAATTTCAATAAATTCGTTCAAAAACTTCTAGGTGTTGCAATTTTTCTGAAATAAGTATACAAACCATTGGAAACTCAATGGAACCTTGAATATAAAACTGATAAATAAAACTACTAAAGATGTAACGACATAATATTTGGAAAGTAAATTCAATTTTAGTATTAACTTACTTAAATTGAAATAGCTAACCTCTTCGAATAGAGAGTATTACGAAAACATTGAAGATATTGAAAAAAAGAAGATTAAGCTTACAATAAATATTTTTCGTATGCAAGGGTTTTAGAATTATCAACATTACTTTTAAATTTTCCAGAATTATAAACAATTGTTGGCAATATTAGAATAAATTCTCAAAGAGCTGAATTGAGTAAAGCCGATTGTAGTTACCCTTATTTAAAATTGATTCTTCTATAAAATTTTAAATATTATAAAGATGATTTTTACAATTGATATGCTATTTAAAATATAAAAACAAGAGAGCTACAGTCCCAAAAAATTGCAATTAGTGGAAAGAGAAAATGTCTTGAAGTTCCTGACACAAGAAGAATATGAAACGTATCTTGCAATTGAAACTTTTTGTTTTAACACAAATTCTATCTTTACTTTGGTTTGTTTCAAACCGTTAAAATTGTCACGATTGCAAGATGTTGCAGAACGACGAAATCTGCAAAATGCAACTACCTGACATACTTAGTTGACGTGGAAAATATGTACTAATCAAGATTTCACAATCAAAAATAATATTCCAAGAATCTTTACTATTGTTAAAAGTCCTGAAGAAGAAGAATTTAGCGATTTTCAATAAATATTACGAAATTCGTAAGAAGTTGGGAGTGGTTATCAGCTAACAATTCCGTCTCATTTCTGCGTTATCAAAATGGGAAATGTGTTAACCAATCTATCAGCAAACTCAATTTTGCTAAAATTTCATCGACAATTGCAACAATTTTAAATTTACCGGATGCAAATCCAATTCATATACGGGACACTAGTTTAGCTCATCTTCGGCTACGTTGTAAGTAAATTGTGGTAGAGTATTTTAGATTTCAAGAGGCATGAGACATGGAAGCCGTGTAATGGGCAGAAGAGTATGTGGCATGTTCTGCGAAGAAGAAAATTGATACTTGCAATAAAATATTGTACAAAATGTATTCTTTCAATCACCATTGTGCTATTTTGACCGGACTTGCCTTTTACTTCCAAGTCTCAAACGTAACTACAAACAGTACCATCTCCGACCTCTTTTAGAAATTTCAAAAATGAGAGTGGATTTCAAAACATCAAAGTACAAGTTGAAGGTGTAATAAAAAAAATCTCAAATGGAAGTGACATTAAAAAATTAAGAAATCAATTTATTGGAATCTGAAAACTTTGTTATGCAGAAACCCTCGTTTTCGTTTTCTTTGTTCAAACAAATGTTTGAGTTTTAATTTTTGTTGTTAAATTTATTTTCAAGAAATTAATATCCAGTTTGGTCGTCAAGGATAATAATATAAATGTCAACTTGGTATGTTGTTACGAATGTAGAGTCAATTTACAAGAGTAGCAGCAGGCAAACACATGTATTTTTGTCGTTTCAGTTTATGGAACTGATACACTACTAAGTGTTTTTTTTAATCTATATCTCTGCATTATTAAAAGGCTATTATACGAGGATGTATTGATATCTAGTTAGCCTAGACCAGTTCCTTGCATAAACAAAATATTGCGTTACCATAGCAACGAACAATAACTTATTAGAAGTGTCAGTGTAAAGTTTGACGTCAAAAAAGTAAATCAGAGTCACGCAATAAATTAAATGAAAAAGATGTCCACCGAAATTGTGAAAATCGAAAAATTGGAGTATCGAGCCATCATCAAGTACCTGTATTTAAAAGGGTTAAGAGGTAAGCAGATTTACGAAGATATGCTTAATACCCTTGGTGATCAATGTCCTTCGTATGCGACCGTCAAAATTGGAATGCAAGCTTCAAAAGAGGTAAATTTTCCATTGAAGATGATGACCGATCGGGAAGGCCAGTTTCTGTGTCAGTCCCCGAAAATATCGATGCAGTTCATGACATGATTTTATCAGACCGTCGAATTGGGCTAAAACGGATATCTGAAGCACTGAATATTTCATACGAACGCGTTCATCATATGGTTTACGTCAATTTGGACATGAGAAAATTGCTGCAAAATGGATCCCCAAATGTTTGAATGTTGACCAAAAGCGTGCAAGGGTAGAAGCATCGCGTTCGATCTGTGCTCGATTTGAAAACGATGTAGACTTCTTAAACCGAATTGTTACTATGGATGAGACTTGGGTACATTTCTACGATCCAGAAACAAAGCAACAATCGATGGAATGGCGACACTCTGGTTCTCCAAGACCTAAGAAGTTTCGTGTCCAAAATCTGCTGGAAAAGTTCTTGCTTCAGTTTTTGGGATTGCCATGGAGTAATCATGATTGATTTTTGGATAAGGGTAGAACAATAACTGAAGATTACTATTCGACATTACTGACCACTCTACGGGAAAATATTAAAGAGAAAAGACGCGGAAAGCTATCCAAAGGTGTTTTGTTTTTGCAGGACAACGCCCCTGCACACAAATCTCATGTTGCCATGCAAAAATTCGTGATTTAGGGTTTGAATTACTAGAACACCCCCTTATTCACCCGATTTGGCTCCGTCCGACTATCACCTCTTTCCTCAACTAAAAAAAGTTTAAAAGGTCGTACATTTTCTTCCAACAAGGAGGTAATAGAAGCTGTGGAGGTCTGGTTTGCAGAGCAAGAAGAAAGGTCTAGAGACGTTGCAGGTTCGCTGTAATAAATGTATCCAATTAAGAGGAGAATATGTTGAGTAATAAAATATTTTGACATTGAAATTTTGTTTGGTTCTATAGTAGGCTAAGAATTTTTCAATATATCCTCGTATAACTTTCCTAACGACTGCGAATTACTATGAAAGTGGTATGCAACTTAAAACAACTATTACAGTTAAGATAGTCTTTTCAGATAGGACTTTGTCAAAATGGTAACCGTGGTTTTGAACGTTTTTCCTGGTACGCAAGGAGTTTCATCAGGGCCAAGATTTAAAAATCCAAAAGTTCAAAATAACTGATCAAAACGTTGTATGTACACCGTTTTAAAAAGAGAGAGACAGATGGCCAGCAATTAGTTTAACAATGGGAGCTATAAAAGTAAAAGTCCGGTCACGTTTGAAAGTGTTTTTTTTACTCTATTAAAAGAAGTTCCAATATTTGCGTTCAAAAAATCAAATCGTTCAAGATCTTGTCACGTTTGTTTGATTTTATTTGTTTTATTGGATTTGATTCTTTTAAAAATTGCCGTCAATCTTCTTGAGTTTCATATCTTTTGAAAAAAACACCATATGTCCCGTTTGTATGATTTATTTTTCTTTTGTTACCTTATTATATTGTTATCAAGTATTTCATTACCATTTTCATTTAATGTGCGGTTTAAGTATTTGTGCAAGTTAATACAATTAATTTATTTTCTAAAATTAAATTAAACGCTTACCATTTTTAAAAAATAGTTCAGCCAACAAAGAAATGATTTAAAAATTTACGTGAGATAATTCTCGTTATCTTTAAATTTTGGTAAATTTAAGATCAGGTTTCTGAATTTTTAGCTGCGGATCCAGATCCAGAGCTGAATAGTGTGAAAAATAAAATATGACCTGAAAATTACTATTGAGGAGTTTAATGCGAAGATGGAGAAGGAGGAGATACAATAGGAGTTATCATTTGAACAAAGAATCAAGTGAAAATGGAAGAAAATTAATAGAGTTTGCAATGGAGAACCAAATGAAGATCATGAGCACACAGTTTTGCCACATAAATACACATAAAGTTACGTTGACAACTGCATATGGTAACATTAAGAATCAAATAGATCACGCACTGTCCATCAAAGAGGCTAGAAGCTATCGGGGAGCAGACGCAGATACATACTATCTCATGTTAATAATAAAATTAAGACAAGTACTACCAAAAGAAACTAAAAAGAGGGTAACAGTATGAAAAGGTTCAACGAGAGCAGAAAATATTTTGATGTAGAAGTCACAAAAAACTTGAACAAGAATTGACAGCACAAAGAATAGAAAAAAGGTGAGAAGTAGTATAAGAAACGCTTACAGAGACAGCATAGCAAATGCTGCAGAAATCTAAAAGAACAAGTAGAAAAGATTGGTATGACAGTGACTGTAAAAAAATTGCAAGGAGAGAAGTAAAGATAGAATTAATACGCTCAAGGAGGGAAGAGAAGAACGTAAGAAAATTTACAGAGAAAAACCAACAACAGCTAAGAGTATATGCAGAAGGAAGATAAGGAAGAGACGGGACATAAAATTGAAGGCAGCAGAGGAACACTATAGAAACCAAGATATAAGAAATTTTACCAAAAGCCAAGAGAAGTAGGCAAAAAAAGTGGGAAACTCAAGAATATTGTAGAACTAGTATGAGCCAGTAGAATGGCAAAAAGTCTACTGTTGTAGACATGGATAACAAAAAAAAGCCGAAAATAAGTATGGAAGAAAGAGAGAATGCTGAACAGGTGGAGTAAAACAGTTATCTATCTCATACACATAAAAGGGAATGCCATTGTATGTATTAATTTTAGAGGAATAACATAGCTCAATATAACGTACAAGATTTTGTCCAGAATTATCAGAAACAGAGTAGAAAATTATATATAAGGGGTTATCAGGGAGTATCAAGAAGGATTTAGAAAAGGAAGATCAATTTTAATTGTAACAGCATGTGTGTATTAAAGTGCAAAGCGCTATCTAAGCGATAGCTTTAATGCTTGTAACACACGTTGCCGATAAAGCCAAGATAACTTGTACAGAAGTACACACGCAACAAAAGAACACCTGATGCAGCATTTCGCTCTTATTGTGAGCTCATCAGAGGTGTATACTTAAGTGCGGTATACGACTGTACAAGACGGCGGTTGGTCTTTTAAGCTCTGGTGGAGCAATAAACATATGTTGGCATTTTTCTTAGTTTATAGTATACTATTGATACGTGTCAATGTTTACACGAGATGTCGCAAGACACACATTTTACTTATCAATTTTAACATTTAAGAATGATAATAACCAACAAAAATGAGGAAAAACCAGAAATAGAGAAAAGAGAACTTCTGAAACCAAACACGTCTCCTTGGTATTTAAGGTACGGCTGTATAGAACAGTAGTATGCCCTGCAGTTATGTACGGTTCCGAGCTCTGGGTTATAAACAAGCAAAAGATAAAAAAATTGGAAACTTGCGAGAGAAAGAGGCTAAGGAGTATTTATGGATTGATCAAGGATAACGTAGGAAACTGGAAACGAAGAATAAACAAGAAATTATTAAAGCTTATGAAAAACCCACAATAGTCCAAGAGTTAGAGCCCAAAGAGGCTGGGTGACTGGGACACATAGAAATAATGTAGTCAACAGAACACCAAAAATACTACTACTACTGAAATAAGGGCAGATGAAGAGAAGTAGACCCAAGAACAACTGGTTGAAAGCGGTAGAAGAAGATTTGAAAGAAGCCGGAGTGGAGAGCTGAAACAAAATGCCCGTGGCATGAAAGTAGAATATAGTGCTACAGGTAGAAAATGATAGCCTTTAGGGGCAAGAAAGCGATAGGCCTAAAATGTCCGGAAACGTTAAAATTATATACGTGTTTGCAGGTAAGTTTGTTTAAAAGGTGGAATTCAAAAATTTACTAATTTAAAATACTTAAATAACGGACTACATATTTTTTTACACTCGAGTGTAATTAACTGCCTAGATGGTAGTTTCAAAAAGTTTTTAAGAACGTATTTTTTCAGACCCCATTTTATTTTTATTGTCAACGTAAAAATCCAAATGAGGTATTTTAGTGCACTCCGCTTATAAAAGATTGCGTTTTCAGAGATGTAGTATTGGTAGTACTATACTGTACTTCAAAACATGGTGAAAAAAAAGACGACAACCATTGGTGCATTGTTGGTTGCTTTAAAGAAGGTCATTCAATATGTCATTGTTTGTACATGCTATGCGATAAGTCACATTTGGATTTTGATTGGAAATTTACGTAAGAACGACTGCAAATAATATTTTTAATAATATAATCTACAAAACGTATTGTTTTTACAATCTTTCTAAATATTTTTCAGGCCATACATCCGCATCCATACTGTAGTGTACAAGTTATATTAAATGGATTGCTAAGTAAGTTCAAAGTGTGAGAACTAATGATGAGTTAACGAGAAAGATTACGTGCAACCTTGTAAAACATAGATAAGAAGTTAGTTATTAGCGTCACCTTGAACTAACAACATTAGAAAACTGCAATAAAGTAAATTTACATATATCCTTTCCTAGATTTTGGAGAATACCGGAAGTTAATAAAGTAGGTCGACACTATTGTCTCGATTGGCGTAATGTCGTAAATCGCCAAATATCGCTAGGGGTTGACAATTTTATTGTTTTTCTTTGATATGTAAAAATTATCAAGAGATTACTTAAAAAGAAAAACCTCAGTTGTAGCACTTAATTTTTGCGACCAAATTTTTAATAAGTTTGTTACAATTTGGTAACTTGAGAACTGAATCACTATCATAATCTTCTGCAGGAGGGTGGATACAGCCTGTTCGTATAGTACGTGGACCTTCGATATTGCCTTCAAAAAGTACATTTTTTTTCAAAATCAGTTTTGACTTATAATTTAACTGACGATGCTGAATTATGGCTTACTAATCTGAAGGACATCTGAGGTTAAGCAAAATTTGGATTATCTGTCCTGATTATCTGTTTTTCTATTATTTTGTAATCAAAATGTACCATATAGATAAATAAATAAATTTTTAAATTTTTATTTTTATTCTGAATCTACGTGAAAAACTATGGCAACTTTATGTATACCAGTCTTACTCAAAAGACGCTACTTATCGAGATATCAATTTTAAACATGTGATTGAGTCAATATCGGAATTCAGATATTTCAATTTTTTTAAGGTTATTATTTGAAATATCAAATTCAAATTTTATTTATACTTAGGACGGTAACGACCTTGACTGTCCAAAAGTATTTTGTTGTTACGGTTCTGTTAGTAATTGTGCAATCTATCCCAATTTTATTGTATATTTGTATTGTTAGTAAGAATGAGTGACTTTTCGACAGCAGAATTAGTTAGTATGGCTTTATTCCACCGAAAAACCGAATGGATGTTATTATTATAATTATAACGGAGGTAACTACAACGATATTCCCAAGCTTAAATTTAAAAAAACTACTATTGGCAACTACGAGAAAAATATTAGGAAACATGTTTGTACTGAAGAGGATACACAATTTGATGTTATTAGCTGTTAAAAATTCTATCATTGGAGTACGACAAATAGCAGATAACGTTGGAACTTTGAAGGTACCTGTAAATAAGTGTTAAAAAACAAATTCCACATACAACACCATATCAGTATATGACAATAACAGTATTCAAATGCTGACACGTTTATTAGCAATTCTTCTAGTATTCGAATTTCCAGTTTATTCAGATATTCATTTCGGTTATTTAAAATAATTTGTCCAGCGATTTTGTTTTAATTTTAATGATCTATTTTATAATTTCGAGTTGTCAATAAAAATATTTTGATGAAACGTGTACTTTTGATAAAAAACGAGTTTTACGGCTAACGGTTAAATTTTGGTAGAGAGACATCAATATCAAAGTTGTAGAAAATTTAATTCGACATTGATCTGGGGAAAAATATACAGAGTGTTGATTTTATCAAGTTATTAAATATTTTCGGTTACAGAGTTTGACATTTTTTCTCATACCCTATATAACTAATGTCACCTTTTAACCATGAACAGTGAGCTACTCCCCGAATAATGAATTCAAATAATAACCTAAAAAACTTGAAATAGGCCAATAAATTGTTTAAAAATCGATATCTCTAAAAGTATCAATTTTTAATTAAGACTCGTATACATAAAGTCACCATAGTTTTTTTGTAATTTATGTTTTTATTGAAAATATCAAAGTTGACAAGTGGTCCATGAAAGTGGGACACCCTGTATAATTCAAAATATTTTTAAATGGTAACCACTGAGGAACTTAAAAGAATAGTCAAAATCTGATTTTTGAATAAATCTACTTTTAAAGGCAATATCAAAGACAAAAAGTTTATTAAGAAAAGTTTTACAAGTATACAAGTATAGTATTTTCCAAACTCTGCACAAAATGGTTGACTTCAAGTGATTTTTTGATTAATTCTCTTTAAAAAACTATAACACAAGTATAGCAATAAAGTTACTAATACATTAGTTATTTACTATTCAAAATATAAAGAAATGCTTTCGATTGGTACAATTAATCTTAGAGACTGTGAAATCTAATGTTCACATTGGTCACAATACGATGAAATAACGCCCAAAATGCTGCAAGATGTAGAAAAAGTATTGTGAATAGAAGACATTTATGTACAGGGTGTTAACGAAATAGGAAGGCAAACTTCAAGGGCTGATACTACTTTCCAAGATATGAAAAACGTGTCTATATACATGGGTCCGCAAAAGCCTTCTAAAGGAGCTACGGTCCTTTGAATGTTGCCCCCAAGAAATGGTTCTTATGTAATAACTCAGGAACCCTTTGAGATAAAGCGATGCGATTCCGCGTACGATTTACTATTAGTACGGGCTACTATTTTACAGTATTGGTCAAAGTTAATTACAACCATAGAGGTGCGAAACAGGTGGGTGGTAAATTTATTTATCATGTTTTTTTATCCTTTGTCTTTTTTAACAATTTGACACCAAAATATAATTTATTATCAAAAATTACATAAAAAAGATACTCTTCATAAAATGTTGTAGGTCCTACCATTTAAGAGATCACGGTAAATAACTGAAATTAAGCAATGAAACTTTCATACAATCAATACATTATTAATTATTAATGTGTTATGATATCTGTCATCACTTTTGTTTTTACATAAACGTCATTTTTGATTATTTAAACTTTGTTTTTTGTTATAAAACCGTTCATTAATTAAATAAGTTTTTTTTTAATATCTCTAAAAAGGTTGATCCTACAAGATTTTATGAAGAGTATCCTTTTTATGTAATTTTTGATAATAAATCACATTAGTATACAACAAAATGGGGGAAGGGGGGACTTTGAACATTTGTTATTTTTTCTTTTGTTGTTTGGTTAGAGATATTTACGAGTATAAGGTGTTATTTATATTAACTGTTTTCTGTTTTCATAAGTTGCTACATATTAATTTGATGATTGACTGCTGTTAAATTTTGATTTCGTGATTCGTGACATTAAACGCTATACCTGTTTTATACTTTTTAAAGACTACTAATAGTCGTATTCTGACCTTTGCGCACATTAGTTTTCACAGCCTCCTAAAACAAATTGTATCAATCGAAAACGTATCTCTTTAGATTTTGAATAATAAATAACTAGTTTATTAGTAACTTTAGCGATATACTTGTGTTTAGTTTTTAAAAAAAATTATCAAAGAATTACTTTAGCCAAAAAATACTACATGATTAATTAAAAAAAATAAAGTTGATATCATTTCCACTTAAACCGAAAGTCAGCCATTTTGTGCAAAGTTTGAAAAATACTCATTTTGTATACTTGTAAAACTTTTCTTAATAAACTTTTTGTCGGTCATGGATAATACACATAAATCAAGTGGCCCTGAATTTACAATAAACCTGTATATTTATAGAATTCAATTATTTCTCATTCTTTTGATTTTCCTTCTGCAAAAAGTATTCCAAAATAAGCACATGTATAAATTATAAATCAAATGCTGTCATTCAACATCAAGCATAACAAATAATACTTAAGTACTTTGTTGTTTAGATATGTATCTATTACCAACAAAAAGTGTCAGTAATTCCTACATAAAGAAATTGATCACTCAGATTATTTTAAAAACTTGTTTCTTATTTTGTAATATCAACAATTAATGATTACTTTTGTTATTGGTACAAATGAAATACTATTTTATTCCAACTCAAGTTCAATCAAAAAATCAATTTTGTGATCTAGTAGTAGTAGACCGCGAAAACAACGACATTGGAAAACAAAACATAATTAACCGAAGATACTCTAACCCAAAGTGGCAATGACTAACATGTTTGAAAATTCTATTTTTGAGTTGGGTAAAATAAATGCAGATGTGATACGTCAAGACCTTTGGACAATTAAAATCGTTAACAAGGATATTACAGTTTTCCAACTTGACAGAAGCTTAACACTCATGAATTACAATTAAGAAAAAATTCACGTAGAATAAGAAGGAAAAAACGACCAATTTGCCTCCATTAAGATAACGAATTATTAAAATACAAAACCAGAAACCAGCCATTTATAGGTATGACTAAGTCAAGACTAATTATTCGACATACATTTTCGAAAACACAATTGTTCGACATTAATATTTTTCGACGTGAACATTTTTCGAATAAATAATGGATAGAGTTATTTAAGTATTATATTTATATACACGGTGGCCAGAAAATACGGACAAACGTCAGGTAGAACGATTCTTTGTTCAATTCTGAGGCGATAATCTTAATCCAAAAAGTTATGCGATCCTTCCTTAAGGCGCACGAGACCATCAAACCTACAAGATGCACGGCTAAAATTTATCAAAATTCGTCAAATTTATCTATGTAAAATCATTGTGGTGAAATTTAGAAATGGAATTATCTCAAATACATCGATGTAACTAATCGATTAATCTTTGTTTAATTCTGTTGGGTCTCAAATTCAGTGAATATTATCCAGTACTTCTTCTAAAACGTTAACGTACTCAATTCCATTTAGACGATTTGGAGAAATATTGGTCCAACAACTCGAGATTTAAAATCCCCAGTCAAACATTTACCGAAAATCTTCTCTGATGTCCAATTTCCCTTACTGCCTTGGGATTTTCGTCCGCCCAAAAATGAAAATTATGGCTATTAAAGACGCCATCTCTCGTAAACAAGCATTCGTCGCTCCAGAGAATATGCAATAAAAAGTTCGGCTCTTCTTGAATTCTTTGTAAAATAATGGTCTCGTGCGCCTTAAGGAAGAATCGCATTACTTTTTTGGATTAAGATTATCGCCTCAGAATTGAACAAAGAATTGTTCTACCTGGCGTTTGTCCGTATTTTTCTGGCCACCGTGTATAAATTTATATAATTTTAACATTTTATTAGATACATTTTAGAATGATGAATGTTGAATGATGTTATGTGATTATGTTTCAATATTATATGAGTGAAATAGTCAAAGAAATCTGATTCGATAACTGCACTCTCGAAAAATTGCTGTTGATGAATTTTCACCGATCCTTTAAGATTAACAAAAACTTTTATTTGTACAATAAATGAATTAAAATAAAGGGGGGTTCGTTTACATGACTTTCCCGACAGATTTGAATATATATTAAAGAAATATTAATGATATTAGTAATGTTGCATTGTGCTTGAAATGCTAACAGACCCGTTTCAATTTATTTGTTTATTTATCTATTTCATTTTTTATTATTATAATAATGCTGTGTGTAAGTACAATAAGTCCTCTTGAACAATGCATTCGTTCGGACCTTTAATATTTGCATTATCTGGTTATGATACTCGTAACTTGAGGTTATTGCTATTATCTTACATTCCGGCTTCACTTGAATATATATTAAAACCGAAATTCATTTTAAATACAATACAACAGCAATATTAACTGTCCTGTATATTTCGCTACCATTGAACATTAAATTAAACTTGTTATTAATAAATAAAAGATTTAGTTTCCAACTGAAGAAAATCGTTAACAAAAAGACAAATATAAACAAAAACTAAAATATTAATTTACATAATAAATTAAAATTTTACCGTATGTTTAATTTTAACAACATCGAATTTGATAATAATGTTTAAGGTATAAATATAGTAAAAGTGTTTAAATCTCTATTTCTATATTTATTAACGTTACTTTATATTTGAAAGCAAAACGGCATAAACACTGTTTATATAAAAAATATGTGAAGTATATTACAATTTTATGTACGTATTGAATGAAAAATACTGCGAAAGCTTCAATTTTACTATATGATGATTTACACATTATTTTGTAGCTCGAAGCGTGTCAAACTCTAAAGCCTTTTCTAACAAAATGCAGTATCTTACAAGTGATCGTGTAGTTTAAGAAACCATTAATAAATCTTGTCTGGTTTATACTTTTTGTAGTATATCGTTTAGTTACAATTCTCTCAGGTTTATCAATATTTGTATCGAACTAAACGTGTCAAAAATAAAACAAAAACTTACCCAATACCATCCAGATAAACTCAAATACATATAAAACATAAATTGTGATCGTAAGCGCTTTTAAACTTAGTTTACGGTTAATAAATGGTAATAATTTTGATACAACTCCTACTGCTCCTAAAAATAAATAGTTTCTAATAATTGAGATCAATTTAGGTAATTCGACTTACCGGCGACTATTAAATAAATTGGAATTAACTTTTCAGCAGGACAGTCGTCTTTTTAATTGCTCCAACAATTAACATGGCTGCGTTTAATATCAAAAATAATACCAAAGTACTGCTTGCGGTAGCTAAAATCAAAAATAGGTAAATAAAAACTGTTTAACATTAACTAATTTAATGTATTCAATGTAGTAGAACCTCGATTATCTGTGTGCTGATTAATCGTGGTAGGCATTAAACCGTATTACCAAACCAGCTTTGATATCATGATTTTTTAATTTGTTTTTCCCTTTTACATATACACAGTATTAAATCTCTAATATTCCATCTAACAATAGATAAATATATTTGTATTGTATGTGGTATCGAAATGTCGTTTAGTTCTTAAAGCATTATGTATTTCCATTTTTTAGGGTGGGTTTCCAATCACAACGGATAATCAAGGTCATACTATGTTGTAATTTTTAAATAGATAAATGCATATTAAACAAAAACTCTAAATAATTCACGTATATTTTCACAAGGTTTGTGTCAATTTTGCTAATTCACATAAGGACGCATTTGGTGAACTAGATGGATTTATTTTTATGAGATTTTACTTATTTTATATATTTATATATTGAAGTTTAGATCTTTACTTGTCCTTCAAGATAATACTGCAATTAACAACTAATTTTGCAAAATATTGTGTATTTTTAATTTGAAAAAATGTTGATACTATAAAGGCTGATGTTAGCCGTAGGCAACTTGTTGGACAACTACTCGGACAACCGATTGATCAACTTGTCTCCCAGTATTTTAGAGCTAGTTGAAGAAATGTACACGACGTTTACTTCGAATTATTCGGAATTTCTTAAGTCACTTTCAAATATGACGTTAAGCAGTGCAAAACCCCTTCTTCTTAGTCTTCTATTAATAAGGGGAAAGAAGAGAAACAGAAATCATCACAGTATCGGTATCGCTGATGATAACAGCTTAGCTGTTGAAACACGTGTCCGAGTAAAGTTTTTGGTGCAGTTTTTGGTGTTTTTCTGTTGGTTATGTAATTAATAGTTTGTTTTCTATATTCAAAATTGTATATTAGTCCAGTGCATTTAGGAAATTTTTATAGGTGTGATCCACCGTTTTTTGTACACATTTTTTCTCTACCCTCCATTCGAAACGGTTTTTCTCGGTGAGTTTAACTATAAGTTTGCGCACTCCTAAAACCAACCCTTTCTCTGCCATCTAAAGTCATCATTAAACCCATCGAAATGTTCATTTTTTAAATAAAAATCCACTCCAACAAAATTTTTATTGAATCAAATAGGTACCGGGATATCAAAATTTTAATATTCCGGTATATTTCAACAATCTATTATGCATAACAATTGTTTATTTTAATAAATGAACGTGGAATAAGTCGTATTACGACGAAATGCAGCACGGAGCGCGAGCGCTATTCAGCGTATTTCGAAATCCCGCCCGGAACATAGCAACTTTGCGCGTCGATTGACGAGCGAGAAATGGTTGTATCAAGATAATTTTTTTGTAAATACTTAACAGTACTTTATCTTTAATAAAGTTCTGTTACAAAAAACGTCAAGTGGACTGGAAAAGATAGGAGCCAAAAAGGAAAAAAACTTTTTTTAAGTCGTTCTGTCGACTTTGAAAAGCAATAACTTTTTTCCCGTTAAACGCACAGTTTTTTGTTACATAACATTTTTGAAGATATAACTCAAAACGAATCCAATGACACCAAGTTTATGACTGTGCGATAATCAGAACGCGAGATATAAAAATTCCAAAAACACCAAATCCAAGATGGCGACGAAAGGGTTGGTTTTAAGAGTGCGCAAACTTAAAGTTAAACTAACTGAGGAAAACTCTTTTAAGCGGAGGGTAAAACAAAAAATGTATACAAAAATGGTGGGTCAATTCCTAAATGCACTGGACCATATTTGAAATAACTTTTCAATAATAAACGATATTGTTTATTTATATGGGATGAACCAGTGATTCGGATACGCGCACAGTGGTTAGCCCAACTAGTTGCGCAACTGGTTTCCTACGGTTAATGAGCTACATATACTGCAATTCCCCTGATACTATTGGAGACACAAACAATAGAACGTGCAGATGCTTTTATTTGTTGATCAACCGATCGTTCACGGTCCCATTTGATTCAATGGCCCCTACACTGTTGTCAACTGGTTGATCAACTAGTTAGTCAAATGGTGGCCTAAAGGTTTCTATGGGCTTAAATAAGATATTTTTTAAAAATAATATAGAAGAGTTCAACTGAATTTATAAAATTTATTTTTGAAATATTCCAAAAACCACCTAAATATAAATTTACCCCTAGATTATGGGAAGCAGTTTTATGGCACATCTAAAGAAGACCTTTTGAAATTAATTTGTTGCAAATCCTATATTTTTATGAAATAATTAAGTTTTGGTCAATTACTGACTTCCTTCTAACGAGAGATGGATAAAAAATTGAGTGTCCTGGTGAAAGCTAATTGGTTTGAATTGAAACATTAGCCATATCCACAAATGACATTTCTAACCTGAACATTTAAAACAAATTGTTCTAAACTGAACATTAGCGAATCCATAGAATAACATCTCTTACGCAAAGATTTAAACGGAACGTTTCTATCAATTTGAGAATTAAGAATAAATGGAGAGTTTCAATGTACGGTCATAAACTTTTCTTGCAATAAAAATGTAATATTACAACGTTTTATACCAGTCATTCTGTGGATGTGGCTAAAGCTCCAGATTAAAGCAATTCACTTTCACAGCTCTTAAATTACTTTATTTATTGATCTCCCGTTATGTTATATATTAATTCAGTCGTTCAATACCAATGACATAGATTCAGTATAAATTCACATACAAATAAAGTTCTTGTTAGCTTTAGTTATTTGTTGTAGTAAGTTTGACAGTTAACTAACCGCTACTCTATTCTAGCTTGTCAATGAGTGATTAGAAATATCAAATGTTTTATTTCAATGCCATAATGAATTTTTGTAAACGTAAAACGATTTTTAAAACTGTGGAATGATTAATGCTAAAAGTCCATCGACTTCGAAGCAATCAAATAAAATAGATTTTGAGGTGTAGCAATGTATGTGCTAATTAAGTGATATTTGTAGCTAGTAATTTAGACCACAAAATATTTAGTTATGAATTGTTTTAACAACTTTGGACGGACATTATTACGCATCAGGTATTATGCATCTTCTTAAGTGAGTAAATAGCATTTTTTCTTGCAAAAATTACTCAAATTAGTTATTTTTTTGCTAGCGGCCTATCGTACCTTTAATTGCTGTAGATGTAAGAAAATAATTGACGTGCAGATTAACACGCCACCTCCTAGTCTATGTAAATATCTGGATTGACGAAAATAATCGTAAAGTACAAGCTTCGAGATAAAAAGTTTAATAAAAGTGATCTAGTAACAGTTTTCAAAGTTAAGGTTACTCCAGTAGAAATTTTACAACCCTACTAGTAAGATAACAGATATTTTAAGAAATGTTTCTTATGTTTGGAGATGCTATCACACTGTAATATCCGCCTTTGCATATTATGGTATACCTTGACTGTTTTCGTCTATGTTCTCGAACTGCAACATGCTCATTTTATTTATATTCAACTTCTGTTCCTGAATTATCAGTACCGGAGATGTTTGATCAAAAATTAAGGCCTCTCTCCATTATGAGTTACAATTAATGTAATCACAGCTATCAGTAGTCAAAATTTAGAATAAGAAACTTTGGTTTACTAGTAGTTTACTTATTAAAACAGGCATTATAAAAAATGCACCTGCACAAATCGCAAGTAGGTTTATTTTACTTTTACAGCAAATTTGAATAATGATAAAGAAAGAAAGTTTTTTATTGCGATTTAAGACAAAAATTAATAAGTCAAAACTACAATGTTTTGTATATTTTCGGTTTGGTAATTTGTTACTCTTTTCAATTTGTTTTCTTTTGTACTCAAATCGTTTCATGACCTGTGAATCTGAGTTTAACCTAACATTCATGAACTAACTTAGATCTAACTCTTTTAACATACGATGGTCTTTTTGATTTAGGTCTTTTTCAGTTTTCGTATTGATGAAATTTGTGTATAGTAATACTTGACCTACAGAGACATTTCAACAAAAGGCGAAAAGACTTTCCAATGGCATCCTGGAATAAAACCGAAAGCATGAAACAGGAAACAGGTCACGGCAGGCATTAGCAAATTTTTAATATTTAGGCAACATAACTAATAACAGGAGTGCATTTTTTTAAATCAAATAGAATGTGACGAAGTTTGTAATTGTAATTAAATTCTGTGGTATCACAATTAACGAATTAATACATATAGTTTTAATCGATCCATTATTCAATTAGCTCTTATACGAAGGCACACGACTTAACATTGGTAATACTAAAATTAACTAATTATTAAAAATGCGAATTAACCTAATGTTTTATTTTCAAGAAATTAATTAATTCCTCGACAAATGGCCAAATCTATAACATGTCAAAGAGTGGACATTAATCAATAATTTTTTGTTGGTTACTTACGGCTTACAATGTTGGATTACTAAAAGATTTTGAAAAGTGTGGTAATTTTAGAAAAAAATTTTAACGAATTCTTGGCCAAAGCATTTTACTTATACTAGACTGGCAAATAATGACTAATTTCGCAACATAACTTTATACAGTCTGCCTCATTGCATATACTAAAGTATAGTTCAGTTCATAATGGGGAAAATAATGCAATCTTTGAACATATAACATACATGAATACTGTCATTTAAAAATTATTCAAATATTAACAAATTAAATAATTCAAAATAATTAATTATATCATGTAGAAGCGTTATACCTTATAAATAATTAATATTGAGTTTTATTATAGTCATAAAAAGTACATGTTGACCGATTTTGATAGAAAAAGCTCCAAAAAGCGTTTAAGTGAATAGTCTGCCTTGCTACTATCTTAAACAATTCCATAAATGTAATCGTTTCGTATTATAGACAGACTGAATATTGTAAAAAGGAAAATATAAAATTGAACAATATTAAACAAAACTAAAAATGTTGTAGTCTAGAACCGTCTGTCAATAAATTGTCGTCAATTTTTGTTCGCATGTATTATTTTTGAGTATCAGAACAACGGCAGATTGGATAAAGTAAAACAAAACAATAATTTAATTATTGGCCGATATTCCCTATTCAAATGAAGAAAAGTTTTACATGTTCGGCTGTACTTGCAGTCACACAGAAATGCCAACGTTACCTTAGCAAGGTATTTGGAGATTTACCCTGAACGACGGCAGCCTCAATACGTAACTGAACGAAGCAATACCGA
>JALBCR010001356.1:0-98870 GCA_030710515.1 Abscondita cerata | reverse complement strand
AAGAAATACATCATCTCCCCGGAATGTAGAACGTCCCATAGATACAAGCAGTAGATTCTCTATACGTGTTAGTGTTTCCTTCAGTCACCGATAGATGGCGTTATGCGTTGGCTTTCCGGTTTCGTCATTGATTGAATATCGCGAATATAATGTTACCACACGACGGAACAACGCAATAATTTAAAAATAGATTTTTTTAAGTTTTTAATATTTCATTTGTATAAATATTACTAGGATATACTATTCAGTTTGTTTGAATTAATCTTTAATTTTAAATTGAGTGTTAGGTGTGAAAATAACAGGAAACTAAAATATTATAATAATGTAACACGTATCGCCACCTATCGGCAACTTCGGGAAGTTCATATGCAAATATAGAATCATCTGGGCCTTATACATTCCGGGGAGATGATGTATTTCTGTCAAGAAAAGCAGAAACATTCTAACAGTTTTTCTTTTTAATTTTAGATAAAATGCTTAACTACCGAGAAAGTACATGCACGATCCTCCTAGTCGGCAAAATATATAGGCTACTAGGTGCAATGTGCAATTAGGTTTGTCATTGATATTAGCGATACCTGAATGTTGCTTCACGCCCCTATAAACTCATGTTACGCTTTTAATATTCCTCTGAAATGCAATAACAGACGAAAATTATATTAAATTAGATTTGTATTACTTTTGGTTTTATTCATATATTCATAAATTAAATGTTCCAAACAAATCGTATTGATAATTCTTAATGTAAAATGCTTACAAATTAACAATATTTTACGCTACAATTAATTTAAAAATTTTCCAAATGAGACGATTTAATTGAATTCATTAACATTTGCAATAAAATATAAAAGTTAGGTTTATATCAAGCACCATTTGTGACATTACAATTCAATACCTTGCAGATGTAATATAATTTATATTGTAAAGAAAATTGTATTCTATTATGAAACTTTTAGAGCAACTTAATTGACCTTGCGGTTATAGGACTGAAAGTACATCTAACTAGAACGTTTAGCATTACTATCAAGGGTATATTCCTGAGAATACGAACCCGGAATATTAAACCTATATTCAATACTGAATTTATAATGTACTTTAATCGTTGATGCCTTTGATGACATAGCATTACTCAAGCAAAAGTGACAGTCAACGTTCAAATGCTTCATATCTATGTTGGGCATTAGGTATGGTCGCAGACAAAATGAAAGCCTTGAGGTGCTTCATTTTTTCGTTTAGACATCTTTTCTGCTGTATGATTCACGACGAACGTCACGAAGTTTTATGGCGAAATTCGTTAACTTTTATTGCGATGGTATTAATATGTAAGGACTACATTTTAAAAATATTTTAAATATACAGGGTGCTCCAAACCGAATGATATACCAAGATGTGTTTTTTCAATGAAACACCTGGTATATGATTGCATTTTCGAATTCTGCTCAAAAATTAAACTTCACTTTTATAAGGGTTTCCTATACATAAATACAGAGTAAATGTGTTTCATTCTTCTTAAAAGTAAAAGTTAAGTAAAGACTATTCCCTTAGTCTATTTATTGATTGATTAATAAATATCTCGTTACAAGGTGTTTATAATTTATAATTCAATTAGGCCTGATTCCATAGTAGTTAACCGACTGATCAAATTATCTGGAGGTGAAAAATCAGGCCTTAGTGGAAAATTCCTGCTGTAATAATTGACTTATTTTAAATACAACCACCTGTTTTTGATAAGCTTATTTAATTGTCTTTTAACTGTTATAACTCAAATTTTCAAGTTTTCAACAGATTTATGTATTTTTGAAATTTAGCTTGTTCCTAGTTGTTTATTCAAGTGAATAAAAAGTGGTGTCAGATAAGCGATAATACCTCACTCTGACAAAGGTTAGAATCTGTTATCGATAACTAAAAACAAAACAAGAGATATATCCAAATAGGAGGAATGGTAGACGGAAGTAGAGTGGCCTGCTAGATCCACAGATCTTGTTACGATAAATGCACTTCTAGTCGCAATTTACATCTTTTGTAAATTTACCTTAACTCGTCAACTCTGTTCTGATGCGCCGGCCATGTAAATTTATAGGTCTTTTTCCTCTTCGTCTCTAACCGTCAAGTTGTTGTACGTCACTACAACTGCGTTAATTAAAATAATCAATAAAATGGTTTCTAAGCCATCATAATGCAAAATTCGTGGATGGAATGAGGATTGATAAATTTGCACAAAGTATAAAGTGAGGAATTTGTATTTTTATCACCTGGTGGTACCGAATTGGGTGCATTTGTGTCTTTTCTAATTACAGTTTTATGTTCTGTTCTTGTCTTATAACCTACCTTTCTGTTATACGATTTAATCTTGGATAACCAGCGCAGTTCGATGCATAATTTTCTTAACAGTCTAATCAAGACAAGGGAGCTCTTTGGGAATAATCCTGTATTATGAATGAGCGGTATTCATACCGTAACCGTCTATGCGGAAATTGATACAGGGTGTTTGAAAAAGAACTAACTAGTTTTATGTATAAATTTAATGGTGGAATTAATGAAAGATTACATCATCCATTCGTGGACCTACACACGTCCAGACGATATTCCACTTCACGCCAGGTATTCGCCAACACACCAGGTGAAACAGTCTCAACTGCAGCCAAGGACTTTTTTTGGGCTCTGAACACACGAAGCAAGTATCTGTTCAACAGTAGCTTCAGAAGTTCTCGGTCTACCTGGTGATTTTCCTTTCAAAACGCTACCGGTTTCCTTGAAAGATTTTAGCCAATTACGGATAGTAGTTGGTGTAGGTGCTTCACCGCCATACTGGCGTCTAAAATTACGTTGCACTGTTATAACAGATCCACTTTGTAAAAGCCATTACACTGCACTGAAAACCAATGTTCATCACGATATTTTGGCTAGCAAATTAGAACACTACGGAGCCAAGGGAGAGCTTTAGATCTTATTGTAAATTACTTAAAAACAGATTTCAAACAGTTGAAGTTGGGGAGAAAGGTCTTCGGGGTGAATTATTCACATGGGCGTGCCGCAAGGCTCAATACTGGACCATTCTATTCCTAGTTTATTAATGATCTACCTTATACGGTAAATCAGATACATAATGCTATAGTTTTCGCCGATGATACATCTCTTATTTTAAATTAGATAGGAAATTATTAGATTACAACAACGTTAATCAGTTCATGAATAAAGTTGTAAATGGTTTACTGCAAACAACCTATTACTAAACAAATCAAAAACTAAATGCATTAATTTTACACTATCTAATGTACTAATTGGAATAAAAGTATTTTAATAAAAAATGAAATAATGGTTGTTATAAATTCCACTGTTTTTCTAGGTATTACGTTAGATAGTAAGCTACAGTGGGGTCTTCATATAGATAAACTAGCTGTAAGACTTAGTTCCGCAGCTTATGCAGTAAAGAAAATTAGGATGTTTCTGATATATCAACTGCTAGAATAGTATATTTCTCATATTTCCATAGTCTAATTCATACGAAATTTTACTTTGTGGCCACGCGGCTGATGTAGATAGAATATTTATTATTCAAGCGCGTTGTCCGCGCTATATATAAACTAAATAATAAAGCTTCGATACGGGAACTATTTAAAAATTGGAATTTTAACGTTGACATCTCAACCTGATTTATGTATATACAAATAAAAATTCATTCTTAAAAATTGCGGTAGACATAGATTTAACACTAAATTAAGAATAAATTAGTACCGTATAAGAGCCGACTCCATAAAATTAACAAGTCATTTAAGGGGCAATCTGTACCCTTTTACAACAATGAATAAAATCTTATCTTATCTTATCTTATCTGTCAACAATGCCAGAATCTGAATGCCGAAAACTCAAAGGTCAAGCAGGCCTACCAACTTCAGTTAATGAATGCGCAAACTTGGACAATTTATGTATCTAATAACACAAACTAGAATATTTTAAGTTACCTTGTACAGATTCTATAGCATGTTAAAACCAGATAGTTCTTTTTCCAAACCCCCTGTATATATACGATGTACAATAACCATCTAGCGTAGCACATCTGCCAACGCCATCCCAAGGTTTCCTTAACCAGAAGATTATCATAGGACGTCAAAGCGATACATTGTGATATTACTTTGTTTAGAAACATTCTATTGTAACATAGTTCGTCCAATAATTCCGAATTGAAGGTAAATGAGTCGAACAAATTAATCTTTGAAGGTATTGACGCTAGTTCCTCCAGGTTAAACACATTGTAATTTCTTAGCTTTTAGTACGTATTTTTAATGGCATCTCACACTATTATGTTAGTGTTTAAGAATTTATAGGAATAGTATGTTATCTATAGGAACAGTGTCTTGTTTATTCTGTAATCGACAATTTCCAATGTAACTTTCACAACGTTTGATAATTGCTCGTTGTTAGTTAAAGTAGTCCGGTCGCTAAAGTTGCTAGTTAAGTTCAATGGTTTTCTGACAAAATCTAAACTCCTTGTAGTATCAACAATAAGAAATCAGAAAGGCGCTGAAAAATAAACAATGATATATTGTTTACTAATCAGACTAGATTATACAAAAGTATCTACTAACATGAAAATATTTAGATGAAAATTTCGACTATTTACAATGCGTCCGGATATTTTTCGGCTTTCCCTTTCTCCCGAATGCGGCAGCCATTTTCATATCATGGCAGCTTGTCATAAACTATCCGTGTGTTCTTCCCAATTTCCTCCGAATTCAGTCCCGCAAAACATTCATTAGGTTGCATAATATGAAAAAGTATGTGTGCTAATTGTGATTAAGTCATAAAAGTTAGCCTTCCTTCCGGACTTCTTTAAAGTGGCGCTTATTAAATTCCTATATTTTCATTACGAACTTCACACTAGCTAATCGGAATCTGTATCGTTATGGAATCATGGAAACAATCAGAAAGGATGAGATATTGTTTCCCACATTAGTAATTATTTATTTATACTTGGTGGGGCACCCACATTTTCTCTAGTTATGTATAGAAGAGAGAGAGCACGATAATTTATTCAATTAAAGTTTCGGTATTTTTTTCCTTAGGCCGTCCTACCACTGTGGTTCGGATGCACCGCAGCCTAAAACTTATTGTGCTTCCTTTGGTTGTTAATCGACGTATCAAATTCAATACCCTGCACTAATAGGTGCAGGTCGTTGGGTGGATACGTATTTAACTACTTGGTAGCATTTTGTTGAGCCCAAAAAATAAGCTGTCTTGTATTGTCCAGCGATTGCAAATGCACAATAAGTGCAGTACTGTTTCGGGAGCTCTTTCACATAGTTCGACAGTTAGTGTCGCCAGGTTCTTTTGACGGCCATGTGACCCGTTAGGGAGCCATGCCGTGGTCTTCAACTGTGCCCGGCTTAACATTAGTAGTTTAGCAGCTGTTTGTTTCACTTAGGTTCTATAATCATACACTTACTATGTATCAGGCCTGGTCTTGATGTTCAGTATGCCTTATGTTCTTTGCAGTCCATTCACTGCACTGCTAGGCGACTCGACTTTTTGATATGCCCAAAGGCTGGTTCTTGGCCCAACGTAAGATATTGTGGCTTCCTGACTGGCTAGCTTGTCAGCTTTGTTGTTCCCCAGTATGCCCGAATGGCCAGGCGTCCAGACAAGAGTTACCTTGTTTTGCCCTGCCAGGGTATTGAGTGTGTTAAAACCTTCAAAGACCAGTCTAGATAAGGTCTTTTGGCTTAAAAGAGCTCGACTGTCAGACATAATAGATACGCCTTCGGTGGTAGTTCTTCTCTATATTAGTTTTTGGTTCGATGATGGCAAGAACTTCTCCCTGAAAGACATTCCGTTAGGCTGCCCGGGGAGGGCATAACCTAGATCTCTCTCATTATATATTCCTAATCCGGCCCCCATTCAGAATCATCCGTATACCAGATTATACCGTTTTTTGGAATTTTCTCTTTGTACTCTTATCCAGTCATTCCGATATAGAATGACCACTTGAAGAAGTGCATTGTCAATGCGCTAGGTCACCATATGGTCAGAATCAATCAGAAAAAATGAAATATTGTTTCCCACATTAGTTATTATTTATTTATGCTTGGTATCACCCACATTTTTTCTAAGTTATGTATAGAAGAGAGAGAGAGAGAACAATAATTTATTCAATTAAAGTTTTGGTATTACTATTTTATCTTATTATACAGTGTGTCCCATGAGTGGTTTGCCAATTTATATCTCGAAAACTATCTAAACTACAATTTTGGAATTTGGCAATTATAAACGGTGTGTAGTAATGCCCATTGTAAGTAGAAAGATGTTGTTGGAACATCACATTTCTGGTCACGTGATATCTTTTAATTTTTAATGGAACACCTTATACAGGTGTCTCAGATAAGGGTGACAATATTTCAAGGGTACATAGAGAGAACCAGATTAGAGATTTGAGATAATAAATCTATGTCGGAAATGCGTTGCTTCCGATATACAGGCCTTGAAAAAATTCAAAAATTAATATGTTTTGTCTGTATTTTGAAAACGCGTTGATCGATGATTTCTTAAAATTTCCAGAGTATGTCAAGCAAAGTATTGAGTCACTTTATGTGCCAATCCGACTCTTCTAAATTTCCAGGACCGGACTTTCGGTTTTCTCACCAGTTTTAAGAGAAAAATGTAGCACGCCACTGGTTTTCCAAATATTGGAATCATTTTTCACATTCCCAATCAATTTGGAAAAGAAGCCTCTCTTGTTTTTCTTCTCCGACGTGTTCGCGAAAAAAATAAAATCCATTTGGATGTCTTTCACAGAGCTCATTATCGAAAAACTTCAGGTGACAATAAAAACGTAGTGAACAATGAATATTGTCATGGCGACAACGAAACAAAATTAATACCGCAACTGGCAAGAGGTTTGGTATCGTTGTCTTCACCTGAACTTCAAAAAACACTTGACTACCATATTAATTTTGAATTTTTCAAGGCCCTGTATATCGGAAGCAGCGCATTTCCGGACATAGATTTATTATCTCAAATCTCAAATCTGAGTTTCTCTATAACCCTTAGAAATAATGCCACCCTTATCTGAACACCCACAATATACTGTAAACATCGATAAACGATAAATGCATTTTTATGGAGATTTATTTTTATTTGAATGGCAAAAGAAAATTACTAACATAAAAAACGTGACATTTCATCAACTTCATTTCTTATTTTCATTAGGCATAACTACCCACTGTTTATAATTATCAATTTCAATAACCTAATTCAGATAACATTGCACACATTGCATAAGACTTCAATTATGTAGACCACGGTAAGCAGTGACTATAAATTTTGTTGAATTACAACCAATTTTACTCAAAATATCATTATGCAAAACATAGCCGAACAAACACTGTGTAACCACAAAAATAACTTCTTTCAAAATTTGAGGTCAAGGGGTTACAATTAAAGAAGAAACAAAAAAAAGAGAGGTTGGGTTTCGAAGTTGGTAAAGTATGAAGTAAACTACCAAACAATTTTTATCAAAACTATCGATTTATATTTTATATGTTATAACAGTTAGACTCTTTTGTTCAAATCCAATGTAACAACAACCATTTATAAGAAAAAAAAATTGATCAGTTGCAACAACGGGGATGTTTTCTGTTACTCAATCGTTATTGGGCTCATAGAGGCAGAGTGCTAGCAACTGAGAAACCTATTTTAAGTGCAATAACAATAACTACTCCTAAAAACTTACATTAGATGACCTAAAGGACACTTTAACCATCAGCACTTGTTGTTTCATTCTAAGTGTAAATACCGTCCAAAACTTTTTAAAACCAGTTGCAGTCAAGGTAGATAAAATTTTCAGAAAACATACATACACAAGCATTTGGAAAATTTGGAAAAAAATACTAGGTTAAAATAGCATTAACCATTACAGATATATGAACGTATTACAAAATGCAAGTACAGTAAGTAAGTGACAACAAGACCTAAATTAAAGGCAAGATATGTGACGAGACTCAAAAAATTTCACCAGTTTCTGAGAATCTAAAATGCTCTAAACATAAATCTAAAACAAACGCTCATGCGTAAGTTCCCTTTAAAGAAAACATATAAAATTCCATATAGTAGTTTATCAACATTTCTGGGAATACACTCGTGTTATTCTTTCTCTTGAGAATTTAAGATTCATAGAAGATGGGTTGTGGATATAAGAACCCACAAACTTGTTCCATGAAAATGCCCTACACGTTAGAGACTACTGCATTCATTTTAAATAGTATAGTAATACAGTTGAAACAAGTCTGAGAAAACCAAAAATGTATGTATATTTAAAACGTAAGCCATTTAGATATGTTTGGAGCTGCCATACTTGCCGATCCACATGTCACACACATACATGTTTAAATACAAATGAACATAGAAACCTACCTAACACTGTCTTTGTAGCAATTAGACCAAATCTCCGCAAATCCCATGTAATGAAACTTCACCCAATTTTGATAAATAATTTTTACTCACTATGTGCATAAGTAGTGTTGACACCAAAAATAAAATGTATGGGGAAAGGTGTGCGCGTGGTTTTTGGTCGCTTTCACTTGTGGTTGCATCGAAGGAGTAGGGAGTTTAGTGTCCACTAAAGTAGCCGACGCAGTGAGCGGTCTACTTTTGGGGCCACACTTTTAGAGGGACACTAAACAATCATTATATAATGTCCTTAATGTAAACAATTGCATAATATGCATTAGTAAATCCCACATAAGTCACAATTCGCAAATTGTGCAAAGAGAACAAATACCTCTCATTTTCAGACAAGCAATGGAAAGATGATGTTAGTTATTATTGAGAGAGTAATTTTTTATATGACTGTTTGTTAAAATACTAGACTTGTGTTATTTGACGGCAAATAATGGTTTTCACGTGTGGAGTTATCGGTTTTTGGTGGTAAAGATTAACGAAAATAAAAAATACAAAATGCTCTAATTACATTTATCGAAAATGAAAACTGTGTATTTAATTTATATGAGGTAATTGATCATAGAAGAATTATAGTCTTTCATGATGGTTGATTCAAGGAGCTTATGAGATAGTCATATTTTGTTTTTCTTAATAGGAATGGAACTGTGGTAAAGTGATGGCAAGTCATCGAAATTTGTCAGTTACTACAATATTGGATGCACAACTATGTCTTGGTGTCATACTCCAGTCATCAACGTGTCGTATTTGGTAGTAGATAGTACCATGTGAATCGTATTTAAGTTGCCGTATGAATTCCAGGTCTTATGGTGTTATAATGTTGCAAATTGTGTTAAATCCTTGAAAAAGGTATGTCTAAGTAGTGCACTTGGTATGGCCTAGAATTTTTCCGCGCATCTCTACATATTTTACACATAATCCGCTAGTAATATTAAGTTTCAATTATATTTTTGCCCGGGTTTATGTGTCGAGGAAGTCACATAATAACCAATAAAAATGAGATTGGACAAAATATAAAAGTCACATAAGTCCTGACTTAATATTTTAATGTCACTTAATTAATAATTTTATACTATCGCCAAACCAAACAGTGTGAAAAAATACTAGTATAGACTTACCTGAGGCAGCGGTAACTTTGAAACGATGGAAATTTATTTCCTAATCAAAACTATGACATGAGTTCGAGTCACCTTCATTTCTTTCACCTAACATTCCAGGAGTTATGTGAATTTTTGGTATAGTGGGGAGTCATGAAATTAGCAACTGCTATTCAAAACAGAAGCGGAAAATTTTGTTAGTGTAGATTTCTCAAATGAAAGATTAGATTTTTTCTTCAACAGATGACACCAAAATCTCATTTGACCAAAATCGACTACTATATCAAATTTTGTCGACACTTTAAAAATAATAATTTTTATGTAAGCAGTAATTGTTTTGTTTCTCCAATATTATTGTTAGCATATATGTAAGTACATGCTTCTTTTCGAGATTGTGATAGAGTTTAAACATAGCAAAGAATGATAGTAGTTTATCGGATAGTATTAAAACTAATTTAGAAAATTAAATATTTATTATAGTTAGAATATTAAAATTAACAGTGAAAGCCACATTTAACATAACAATTCCAATATTAAATGCTAGTCCATAATTCAAGTTTCTAAAATAAATAAATAAGTATTAATATGGCACCCGAACGGACGAACAATAGGGAAAAAATTTTGCAATCACATTGAGCAGTTGAGATTGCACTGTATAAAAACTGTAATGATTATTACGTACTAGCATGTTGGGAATGGTAATGGTAAAGTTCGCGCCATAGATTTGGACGATACGTCGGCAAATTGAAACCTAGGTAGTGGTTTTTGATTTCATCCCTTTCACCTGAAGGAATCCATACGAGGATATTCATCTCTAACTACAATTTTGGAGGATTTCATAAATTTAACTAAATCAAATTTTATGCTTGACAGTGATTATGAAACCTAAATAATGACATGAGAATAACACAGTTTTCTTTTGCTTTTGTGTTACCTAGAAAAATTAAAATTAGCGGTAAAAAGATGATTAACTATTATTTTAATATTTAAAGGCTATTAGTAATCAAATTAAATTTGAGTATAAATTAAATAATAAATCGTCCAAATATGTTTGTTTAATAAAAAGTAACTTGTGTTTAGCAAAAGTGGTTTTTTTTATAGATGTGTTTGTTTCATGGGATTATTTAAATAACTTAAATGCTCTTTAAATATTGTTTGTTAATATTTCCCTATGTAAATTTATTACAGAACAATTAAATTTATAAAGTCCACTTAATCTAAAGAATTTGATGTAGTTAGTTTAGGTAGAAACATTGAAGAATTTGTAGGACTAAAATTACTGAAATTGTCCTAATTATCTATTTAGTTCTTTTTGTTAAATTGATAATTTTTTAATGGATGGGATATGAAATTGAATTCTGTCTCACTTGTTTTCACATAGTGATAAACAAGTCAATGCAATATTGAATATCTATTTAATTCCATATTTATTTAAAAACATTATTAATCGTATACAAAATTAATTAATCAATTGATACAGTAGAATATCTAACCAGGCATGATTTGTAATCACATTGTATTATGTTATATTGTATTTTCTGTTGAAGTTAGTAAATATTTTAATGTAATCATTTTAAATGACAAAATAATTTAATTAATACAAATACAAATACTAATTTTACTGAATTGCACTAAAATTATTTTTTTTGAAAAATCTGCCACTTTGGGTCGTCCATTTATTTCATAAAACTTTAAATTAAAATCTATGAATAAATTTGTTGTGTTTCTAATATATTCGAGACATAACGGATAACAAGCGATATTCTCTCAGTTTTAAAAGCGCAAATCAGATATGAGTATAAAAGCTCTTTTGAAGCCCAACGCAACTATGTAAAGCTTATCTCCCTAAAGTAAAAGAAATGTCCTTTTGCCGGACATAAGATTGTCATAAAACTAAGATTGTACTTGAACTATATTTTCTTTATATTCTATTTGTAAAACATTTTAGTTTGAAAATTCTTTCTAGAAACTCGTAATTATTTGTTTCTTTTAATTTTATTTGTAATATTAATTAAACATTATTTTTTAACATTTGTTATGTTTGAACTTATTGTGTTTGCTATTACTTCACTAATAAATAAAACATTTAATTTTACCACTATTTATTAATAACAACTCATAAGGGTAGCACTCAAAACACAAGCGACCGTTACCATCAAGGTCTTACCGCAAGTGCCCGGTTAGTCGCGTCATGCGCGCTGTACATCACACCCCTACACTTACATTGTAACAACAAAATCTTTATATTTTACAGGCATTTTTTTTTTTCTAACAGGTTTTCTTAATTCTCTATTTACATCGCTACTTACGCTACCGTTAGTTACTAGGTTATTAGTAGGTGCAGGCGCTACAACATTGTTCGATAATTTTTACAATACCGGAAATAACATGTGATTCCGCATTACTTCTTTTTTGTTACCGAAGTATTTTGCATTCCCCGCACAGTTTCGTTCTGGCTATAACTGCCTATCTTGCGAATTTGGTTGGCGTGTCTTTTCCATAACGAATCTTCAGTTGTTCTACATAGGTACGTTGCTCGTCCTATTTGTTTTTCAATTTTCGCTCGCCGCCATTTTTTTACGTTGGGTTGAGTATAGTCTCTCACTAAAACTAGATGATTTTTAAGAACTTTCTTACTGTTTTCTTGCCGTAAGCTTCTTTCTGTAAGTCTTGCGCTTTCCTCATCCTTTCGTGTACTCTCTCTCTTCCTTTTCCGGTTTCTTCCTTTAGTAAGTTTAACTTTGTTCTAGCCTCTCTCCCCATCAGTAATTTAATCAGGTTTCTCCCGTTGTCGAGTGCTTTGTAGTTCTGTAATCAAATAGAAATCTGTTTACTATTGTGGTTAGCTTTGTGTCTTTATTTTTATTATCTGTCAAAGCTGTTTTAATTTTGTTTTGAAAGTTTTCACAAAGTTTTCGGCTTGTCCGTTGCTTTGTGGATTCCCCACTGGTGTTGTTACGTGCTCGATTCCGTTTTATCATAAAATTGCTTCAACTTCCCTGATACGAATTGAGTTCCGTTATCTGTTACGAAATATTGCGGTATCCCAAATCTCGAGAAACACTCCCTAAGTCTATCTTCGGTTTCCTCCGCAGATATATTATTCATTTGATACGCTTCTGGGTATTTACTATAAGCATCTATCACAATTAAAATTGTTTTCCTTTTATAGGACCTAAGAAATCTGCGTGTACCCTGTTCCACGCTTTTTTCTAATTTCCACTGCGTTAAAACCGATCTTGATGGTGCGTCCTTGTTGTACAAGCAAGGTAAACATGATTTTGCCATTTCTTCAACCTCCTCATCCATTTTTGGCCACCACATAAAACTTCTGGCTAAGGATTTCATCTTTACAATGCCTAGGTGACTTCCATGCAGTTGATTCAACATTTGCTTCCGTAGAATGCTTGGAATTACAACTTTGTAGCCCCATAACAGAATACCATTTTCAACGACTAATTCTTCTCTCCTCCTATAAAAGGTTTTAAATACTCCTCTATTTTGGTTGACCATCCTTCGCTAATCATCCTCAAAACAGTTCTTAACTCCTTGTCCTTTGATGTTTCGAACCTTACGATTTCACTGTCTATTGGCCACTCTTCTTGTCCTTCCATAAAGTTCAAACGCTTACGTGATGTTGATTCTCCATCTGCGCTTCTACTGTCGTTCTTGATAAATAATCTGCTACTGGGTTGCATTTTCCTTTGACGTACTGTATCTCATAATTGAAACTGGTTAGATACAAGGCCCATCTCTGCATTCTATTTGAATGCAATACTGGAAATTCCTTTATGTTCTCCAAAATTGTTAATAGCGGTTTATGATCTGTTTTAGAATAAACTTCCTTCCCAGCAGATACTGACTGAATTTCTTAACTCCATATATAATTGCTAAAGCTTCTTTTTGTATAGTCGGGTAATTACTCTCAGTTTTCGTTAATGTCCGTGATACGCATGCTATCATCTGCTCATCTCCATTTTCCCTTTTATGCGACAATATTGCTGCCACTCCTGTATTTGACGCGTCTGTTGTCAAAATGACCGGCGTGTTAGGGTCAAAATGCGCTAACACTTGATCTGAGCCATTTTGTTCTTTATTTCTTGAAACGCCTTTTCGCATTCTAGGTTCCAATTGAACTCCCTATCTTTCTTTAACAAATTATAAATAGGTTTCATTACCGTTGCCATGTTGGGTATGAATTTTTGATAATACGTCACCATTCCTATGAATGACCTCACTTCTCTTAGGTTCGTTGGTTGTGATGCATTTGTTATAGCTTTCACTTTGTCTTCTGTTTTAGAGATTCCCTTTACTAATAGAGTGGCCTAAATATTGCACCTCATCTTGCAGTAAAAACATTTTTCTTTGCGTACTGTTAATCCTGCGTCCCTTAATCTTGTAAATACCCTTTTAAATTTGCGATATGTTCCTCTGAATTTTTCCTGTAACAATAATATCGTCTAAAAATTACTCACATTGTCCATTCCTTGGAACAACTGTTCAATATGCTTTTGAAAAATTGCTGCTGCCGGACTAATCCCATATGGCATCCTATTTATTTGAAATAATCCTTTATGGGTGCTCCATACTAACATTTTCTTCGTTTCTTCACATAATTCAAATTGATTATAAGCCTGGCTTAGATCTATTTTTGAAAATTTTTCTCCGTTGTGCAGCTTTGCAAAATTTCTTCGACTAATGGTAAAGGATATTTTACTTCCACAATACTCTTGTTTACAGTTGACTTATAATCTCCACATATTCTAACCTCACCATTCTGTTTCAACACGGTTACCAATGGCGTGCCCCAATCACTAGTATGAATAGGTTCGATAATGCCTTCATCTTGCAGTCACTAATTCCGATTCCACCTTCTTTTATATGCCAGGGAACTATGCGAGGTTTGCAGAATACGGGTATTGCGTTTGGTTTTAACTGTAACGATATCTTACTATGCCTGAACTTACCTAGCTTCTCAGTGAATACATCATTATATTCATCTACTAATTTACGAGTTTCTAAATCTACATTAACGTGTTGTGCGATCCCTATTGATACATTGAACATATTCATCAATCTCTACCTAAAATGCATGGCCCTTTGGTATCTACAATGTAAACTTAATTTTTGTGTAACATTATTGTACGTGACATTTAGTACTATAAACCCTACAGGCGTGAATGTACCTCCGTTGTAATTTTTAATATAAGATTGTCCTTACACAATTTGAATTTGTTAACAAAATTTTTATTATATGACTCGATATTTAATGCACTTACACTCGCACCTGTATCTATGGACATGCTAAACAGTTTCCCTTCAACATTTACGTCTACTTTAAATTTATCTTCCTCCTTCACACAAGGATCGATTTTAAAAATAGTGCCTACTTCAGGTTCGTTTTCTATCTCTACGTAATTTTGGTAACGACCACCTCTTTTGTACAAATTTGCGCTAAATGACCTTTTATGTTGCATCTATTACATATAATTACTAAATATACATTTACTTGCGTGTGATTTGCCGCAATGTTTACAACTTCCGCCATTTTCTTTCTTGCGTCTGCGTTGTTGCCGTATCGACCTTCTGTCTGTTCCACTTCATCGCTTTTGCTTTGGCTGCGCTGGTAATTTTTCTTTGTTGTTGGTACCTCCGCTTTGGTGATTTTTCTAGCCGCGTAGTTGAATGAATTTCCGCTGTTTCCGGAACAGGCTTTCATGGATGCTTCTTTCTGCACTGCAACCTTCACAATATCTTCTAAATTTTTGCTTTCATCCTCTTCGCACAGTCTGTCTAATACTTTGCCCTGCTTTAATCCTGCCACAAACTTGTCTTTTAGCACGTTGTTTAATTGATCACCAAACTTGCAGTTAACTGATAAAGTTTTAATTTTGCAAACCATTCTGATACACTTTCGTCGTTTTGCTTAGCTTCATAAAAGTTCCTTCTCTCTCGATAAACCGATATTTGTGGGCTGAAACGCGCCTTTAAAAGTGAATCGATTTCCGAAAATTTCTTTTCTTTCGGTAACCTTGGATAACTTAAATCCCTTAGCATTTTATAAGTATTGGCCCGACCGAACTTAACAAAATTGCCACTTTTACTTTTCTTCATTTATTTCGTTTGCGGTGAAATATTGCTCCAATTGTTCGGAATAAATGTCCCAGTCATCCGTTTCGTAGTTATAAATCGGAACTGCACCGTACTGCAGAGCCGCCATTTGCCGCGTTTTCTTATACCCACTTACTATTTTATTTCTTTTTTTATCCTCGTCGCCACTGTTATGTTTTGAACTTATTGTGTTTGCTATTACTTCACTAATAAATAAAACATTTAATTTTACCACTATTTATTAATAACAACTCATAAGGGTAGCACTCAAAACACAAGCGACCGTTACCCATCAAGGTCTTACCGCAAGTGCCCGGTTAGTCGCGTCATGCGCGCTTGTACATCACAACAACAATTGTTTGGACATTAAGAAAATCACTGCTGTTTGAAGCAACTTTTTATTGATGATGATATTGATGGCGCCTTATATATGTCAGTTAAACCGTGAACTGACACATTAGGTGGCATATGTCAAAATGGTTAAGCTACCAGGCCTACTAGTCATTAGAAATAATTTTGTCCTTTTTTACTTTTGATGATGATCGTCGACAAAATGTTTTAAATTTATGTGTAAATAGTTTACTTGTTCTAGTAATGAAACAAAGCTGTAGCACCGTAAAATCCTACTTTCCACACTCTAATGTATAACTATTACTTGTTCTGCCAAATGTACAAACAAAATTTAAAAACATTGAATTGAAAAATTTAAAATTTTTTGATAACAGTTTAACTCTAGCATTTGCGAAACATCATTAGCAACGGTGGTTTCTCCATTGTTTATTATCGTTTTTGTTGCAATGATTATTGATGTAATTCCATAATAACACTTTACAGGATAAGTCCGTTTTTTCCGTTTTCTCGGATTGAAGAAGGCCGTAAAGTAACAAAATTCGGTGCAGAATAAAGTAAAATAATAAAATACACTATAAAATATAAAATTGGTGTGAATATTAAATTATTTTATTTGCTAAATGACAGTGTTTTGTAAATGTTTATAGGGGTAACCCACCATTTTTGCATGCATTTTTCTTACGCCTCATTCAAGAAAGAGTCTCCTCGGTAGGTTCTTATAACCTTAAGTTTGCGCCCACTAAATTCAACCCTTTCGTCGCGATCTTGATTGAATTTTTAAATTTTCATATCTCGCGTTCTAATTATCCTTACAGTCAGTCATAAACTTGGTGTCTTTATTCGTTATGAGTTGTATTTTCAACAAAGTGACAGAAAACTGTGTATTTAACGGGAAAAAGTTATTGGCTCTTCAAAGTCGACAGAACGACTTAAAAAAAGTTTTTCCTTTTCGGCTCTATTTTTTCCAGTCCACCTGACGTTTTTTCGTAACAGAACTTTATTAAAGATAAAATTATTTCTAGCATTTACAACAAAAATTATCGATATGACGATTTCTCGCCAGTCAATCCACACAAAAGTTATATGTTCCGGGCAGACATAATAGCGCTCGCGCTCCGCGCTGCATTTCGTCGTGATACGAGTTGTCCCTCGTTCATATATTAAAATAAACGATTGTTATGCATCATACATTGTTTAAATATGTCTATTTGTTGAATAAAATTTTATTGGAGAGGATTATTATTTAAAAAACTAACATTTTGATGAGTTTAATGATGACTTTTTTTCAAATATTATTCAATTACACTATTGCTATTTGTTAATAATTTATTGATACAGTAAAAAAATATTTTTGAACTCAGAACTGTGTTTATATTGAAACAATTAATATTTCGACTGGTTTACTTTTAAAAACATATTTTTTCAGCTTTCCGAACTCAATTCCGCAATACCACTTGGGGTTCGTCTTCAACTTTGTCGTCCTCGTCCATTCTGATCCTCTAAATGTTCTTTTGCGTTCGTGAAGTTTCTCCATCAAATCTTACAAAACAGAACATTTCAAACTTGCTTTTACATCCACAAGCCCTGCTAAAATTGGTTGGCCACATCACAAACAATGTCCAGAAGTTGCGTGGTATCGGTTCTTTTTGTCGTGGCTCCAAAACTCCGTTTATCTTTCGATTCACTTTGCACTTGATGATATGTTGTCTCGCTACTGGGCTCCTTTTCGCGAACTGGTTACCCTGTAACTTTTGCATGCACATTTGCACTGATGTAAGTTAGGTTCAATCGAGCTATTTTAGCCCCAGAATATGTGTTTAATTTATGACCTACCTTTTTGTTACACCCTGTATAATAACAACTTATACAACTACAAATGCCAGTATACTAAGTATTATTATAGTTTATTTATGTATATAACTAGTTTTGACTCGATATATCATCCTTAGTATTTAATGTGAAAACGTGTTTGACGATGCTCCATAGAGTTTTCGACTTGATTAGCGCAGCGTCATTATGTCGCGCTCCCTAAACTTGAATCGTGTACCACTCGTGCCAACCTGTTCCTTCCGCTACAGTACTAACACAATTCTATATACACAGTCCTACATGTAATTATTGATACAATGCAAACTCAAATGTTGTTACTTAAATTGAAAGTTAAGTAAATGTTACATTACATTGCAAAAGATATTTAGTAAACAAACATCACCCATTTAGACAGAAACAAACATAATGAATTTTAATTCAATGACCAAAGTTTCGACATATCACCTTCAATTTCTAAAAGCCTCGATAAAGTCAAATAACCTTTACAGACGTCGGTACGTATAAAGTACATCATAAATTTAAAACTTCGACACCAATTCCAAACAAAAGTTTCACATAACAGAAGGTATCGTTTACAATCTTTCTTTAAAGATAAAAAATTAAGTAAGCAATAAATTAATTTTCTAAAACGTGCTTAGTGTAATGATTCATTTACAGTCCTTCTAGATAACCCTGTAATACTATTGCTGTTAGAATTGTAAACGATACAAGCTTCTACAATGTAAACTTTGTTTACAAGTGTGGTGTCCAGTTCGGAGTCTTAATTGAACCTACCACATACTCCTACCAGAAGGCTCAGAATTTGGAAAAACTAAAACTTAACTAAATAATGCTGTATATTTGAACTTTTTTTTCAGTGAAGTAGAGTCTAGGTTCCACAACGTTTAGTCCTTGGTTGTTTGGTGTAGGTTCACAATGTAATAAATATTTACTGTACAAATATTTATCCATAAAGAATCTTTTGGTTCCAGTCAACATAATAATTTAAAATCAATGAACAGGTCAATTATTACGATTTGTAATAAATAAGTAAATGACATAATGTAAATGTCAGGAACTACAATCTAATATGGTCAAAAGTTATTGTAAATTTTTTAATATATTTGTTAATTTTTTGTACAGTTATAGTATTAATAGTTGCATGTTAGTAAGGGTAGTTAATAATTAGTAGGTATTATTAAAATATCTGGGGAAAATATTAGGTTAAATTTTTAATAAATGTTGTGCAAAGATTGAGAGCACTGCACATTTTAAAATTATTTTAGTTTATACAGGGTGTTCCATACAAGCGCAACATATCATGTTATGTTTTTTAAATGAAACTACCCATTTTATTGCAATTTGAATTTTTGGGCAATTTTAACGTAACTTTATAATCATACAGGTGTCTAAAATGGACGATCTACGCGTTATTTCATGATTCCGGAAAAATTGACGTTTTGAAAAAAAATAAATAACTCAGTTATCCTGAAATTTGCAACTGTAATTTTGCAACTTTAATATGCATTACATGTGCTAACTAAAGCTAGTTGTTAACCTTTCCACCTTGCTAAGTTTTGGTAAAGTTGAACTCCTAAATTCATGGATAACTTTTTTTCAAATGAAACCACCCTAATTTTTATGTGCCGTTGAACGTAGAATTTCATGCTTTCTATTGAGAATTGAAGTATCTTTTCTTACGGATTTTTTGCGTAAGATTTAGATATCTACAGCCTTATCAATAAGCTTGGCTCTACGTTTAAT
Source organism: Abscondita cerata (assembly GCA_030710515.1). Taxonomy (NCBI): domain Eukaryota; kingdom Metazoa; phylum Arthropoda; class Insecta; order Coleoptera; family Lampyridae; genus Abscondita; species Abscondita cerata. The sequence continues at coordinate 79,287 of JALBCR010001356.1, read as the reverse complement.
CACTTTAAAAATGTGGTGCTATTTGAAAAAATCAATTTATTCATAATTTAGGGAGTTCAACTCAAATAATGATTACTCAAAACTTAGTAAGGTTAGATAGGTGAACAACCCAGCTTTAGTTAACATTGTGCATAATAAAATGCAAAATCGCATGTTAGATAAATTTTAGGATAACTAAGTTGTAAATTGTTTGAGACGTCAATTTTCCGGTATAACGCAAAACGATCAATTTTAGACACCTTGTGTGATACATAAAGTCACGTTAAAATTGCCAGAAATCTAAATTCCAATAAAAAAATGGAGTAGTTTTTATAACTTTGTGTCGCCTTTTATGAAACACCCTGTATAAACAAAATTAGTACAATTGTGCAGCTCATCAATCTGCACTACTTTTATTAAGAAAGTTTTTTTCTACACATATTTTCCGAATATCGCCAAATACTCACACTTAACTCGCACTAATGGCCCACCCTGTATGTCTACTTAAGCACAACACATACGTGCAGAGATGTGTAACTTCCAGAAACTGGTATAAAAATTTCAGAAGATGAGGATTTATTATTTTATTTTATCTTTTAACTAAAGTAAAACCAAAGTTTATAGATTAGTTTCTTTTTTATACGCTTTCAGTCACCAGTTGATTCACATTTTTTTTTGCTTTCAAATGGTTGAAACTCAATTTTTTATGCAATTCTAAATGTCGAAGAACTTAATAACAGTATTTCTATAGCAATGTAAACATTACACTTTTTATTATTGAGTGCGTATATAATAATGACCAACGGTGTGAACTGTCTACATTCTCACTCTTGAATACACATAATTTGATTAATTTTACACCTGACTGAAATTAAATATATACCAATAATAATAATTTTGGAGTTGATTGAGAATTGACATAAATTTAAAATTTTATATTTAATGTTTAGGCATTCTTTGTATTTGGATAAGTCAAAAGAGTTTGGTGGGTACACTTTTTGATAAATACATTTTACTGAGTTTATATTTCTGGTTCTAGTGTAAATGACAACAATCAATGACAAAGTTTTTATCGAAACTTTCCGATTAAATATCTAACCAATCACGCACAATCTTCATCGTACAAATAAAATGAATTGGGAAAAACATGACAGAGTAAATGTATAGAATTCGTAAAAGTTACGAAAACGGCGTAATTGAAAATACTCATTTAAAATTTTAGAATTAGACTTTGTTTTCTACATAACATATAATCAATGACAAATAAATGTATTTTGCATATATTTACGTGTTTAGACAAAAACTAAATGTCGACTATAAAACCATTAAGTTTGCTTTGAGGTAATGAGTACATAAAAACTAATCGTATTGCAAGGTATGTTCATTCCAAACAAAATGATTCCATATGGAAGTAGCAATTAAAAAATGTAAACTTTAATTAGTAAATTTATTTCACTTGATGTAGCTCATATTTTGTTTATTATACCACTAAAGAATAAATTATTGACATTTTTTTACGTTAATTTGACCAAAATTAAAATTTGATACAACACTTTAAATTATTTTTTCTATTTTGAGTCGCTTACAGAGCTATAAAAGCACCCAAATGAGTTCTTTTATAGAAAATTGAGTTCTTTTATAGAAATAGAACAATTTTTATTTCGAACGGTGGTAACACTGATTTGATATTAAACGTCAAAGCTGTCGTTACGTTCGGCGTGTGTTAATTTAAATCGTACTTAATGTTCCGTAGATTTATTTATCTACTTATTTTTATTTTCGCCCATTTTTTAAAGTTAAACGTATGATAAATGTAATAATTAAACTTAAACTAGGTTTAAACCAAAATTTAATGAAAATATTGCCAGCCTAGCAATTATACTTCAAAATTCCTAAATTTAATAACCGCGAAATTTCATTCTAAAATCAATCTGAAAAGCCCAAAATAGAAAAAATAGTACAATAATTCGTTTCAGAAGGCATTTTAGCAACTCCTACTTTACTTCGTCTTATAAAATGCGTCTTCTGAAACTAGTTCTTTAATATACTATAGCAGTTACCTAAGGTAACTAGCAATATTGAATTACCGCTGTTTACTGAAAAATGACTATTTTAGAATTCTACACACTTTTAATCTAACTTCCTTAGCTAATTTTGTTAAATAAAATGAGTATTATTACTAATATTATTATTAAAATGCTTTGTACAAGATGATCAACGATGACCCAATATTGCTTAGTTATTTAAAAAGGTAAGTTTACAAATTACATCTACAAGATCAATCGTTAACAATGTTTCATTTAAATTTAGAAATTGCTTATTAAAATGGATAAATTCAAAGTAATAAATTGTTTCAAATTATTTACTTTACGTTGCGTCGCTTATGAAATATATTGCGACAAATTTTACCGCTTAAACAGACCTACGAAACTAATTAGTTCAATTTTAATCGGGGATTTTAGGATTCGGCTTATTGATTATCACGTACAAATCTTTATAAATGAACGTTAGTATGTGTATTGAAAACGTGACTCTTACAACATTTCTAAATTAAATATATTGATTGATTTAAGATGCGTATTAAGAATGTTGATAAAACAATTTTGAGGAAAACTTTTTTTTGCATCATTTAAAAATTTGTTGCAGAATTAATATTGTACTGATATACTTATAGTTTTAAGAAGATTGTAAAAACTTTTAGCCTCCTGAAGTGTAAACATCAAATTAACATTAAAACTACAGACCCTGAAACGTCATGATTACTGTACAGTGCACGCACAGCGTTCGTAAAATTTCCCAAAAAATTGACAAGCAATGGGCGGAACAGTGCTACCAACTCAAATTTCTTGTAAACACAAAAAAACTAAGCAGCTGTGAAATTATTTATTTATGAATTACTACTAAAGTTACTCGTTACAAAATAATTCATTAAGAGATTAGTGGCTTATGGCACTACATTATCATAATGCCATAAGCCACGAATTTCTTATACTATTTTTTCTATTTTACCCCATTTTTAACGGTTTGAAAGAAATAAAATTTTTCAGTATTGCGGTAATCTAGTAGTGCTTTGTGAATCTAGTATTCTTTACTTTTACAAAAACAAAGAATTATTTGAATTTAAAGATTCAAATTTGAAATTAATATTAAAAGTAGAAAAAACTAATATTAAAAAGTACATAGATCGTTTGGTTTCTGCAATGGAAGATTGTTGTACCCCACCAGAGTTTGAAGAAGCAGCGGCTGAGGTAATGAATGCATTGTTACCTACAAAATCAAAAGCAGTTTATGAAAAAGAGTATAATGCATTCAATATATGGCGTGCAAAAACAAAGCTGGTATTTCTGAAAATGTTATGTTAGTTTATTTCAAAAATTGAATGAAACCAAAAAGTCATCTACGCTCTGGTCAACATATTCTAAATTAAAGTCTTGCATAAATATAGAAAATAATATTGATATCTCAAAGTATAATAAATTAATTTCGTACTTGAAGAGATTGTCTGAAGGGTATCAACCAAAGAAATCCAAAATTTTAGAAGCTGGGGATATTGACCGCTTCTTACGAGATGCCGATGATCACAAGTTTTTAGCCATTAAGGTACCTATTGATTTTCTTTCATTATTACTAGCAGCAATGTAATTCAATATTTGCTTTTCGCTTCAGGTTGGTCTTATTATTGGTTATGCAGGTGCTTGCCGTCGTGAGGAAATTATGACTATAAAAATTAACGATTTGTCATTTAATACAGAAAACATTCTAATTACAATTCCGAAAACAAAAATAACGTACCAAGGTTGTTTGCAATCACTGAACAAAATTGGATCAATTTCATTAAAAATATTATTCATTGAGGCCGGAAAATTGTAAAACAGAAAGGTTTTTTTTAACATACCGCAATGGCTATTGTATTAATAGTCCAATTGGCATTAATACTATTGGGAGTATGCCAAAACTCATCGCAAAATTTTTAAATTTAAATGATCCCGACAGTTACACTGGCCATTGCTTCAGAAGGTCAAGTGCCACTCACTTGGCAAATAATGGTGGCGACTTGATAACCATTAAGCGTCATGGTGGGTGGAAGTCTGGGGCAGTTGCTGAAGGGTATATTGAAACATCACTGAGCAAAAAGATTCAAGTCGCAGATATACTGCACAACCTAGCACTTCAACGGCTAACTTACAATCAAGTGATGCTTCCAATATACAATGTATTCCAGACACTCACAATGTGGAAATTCACAACATGGGTAAGAATGTCAACATTTCCACCCAAAATCCAGGAATCCATATTGAAGGCAAAGATTCTTGCACTATTAATATTAAGATTTTTAATAATTGTAAATTTGATAATACTGGTAAATAAATACCGTTTGTTTTTGTTCCTGATATTGTATAATAATTTTATTAAATATTTTGAATTACAAAACACACGTAAATAGAAGTATAGGTTATGAAATTAAATTTTCGTTTATGCGCCTGCGTTTGCTTTGTATAGGGAAGAAATTCCTCGTGTCTCGTGTCCCTACTATTCAAATATTTGGGTATTTTTTAATAATAAGTCTTCATGATTTATAAACAAATTAATTAGATAATTAAAGTTTATCATTAATCTATACTATTAATATGTATGTTATCTGTCACTTTAATTTAATATAAATTAGTACCAACCCTAAAAAACAAAAAGCAGTAAAAAAAGTGTTCCGTGAAAAAAAACATCCAATAAAGCACTCAAATGACGTCATCAGAGCATCGAAATGTCGACATTAAATGGGTAAAATAGAAAAAATAATTACCTAACTTTTTCAAGAATTTAAAGAATTCATTAGGTAAATAATTATAAGGCAGCTCGCATACCGAAGCAACACGCAATAGCAACGGGCAACAAGCAATAAGGGATAATATTGTCGATACGTATTTCACATTTATTCAAAGCTGGGTTCGTGCACCGACGCAACGTGATATCGTTATCGCCTGTCTGTCAGGAGCAATCTATGTTGCTAGCGACATGGCGTGCGTGTTGAAATGCAATATAATTGCCTATTTGTTTATATTTTTTGTGTCTTTTATATCGTTAATTAACTTTTTTAGTATTATTATTACTTTATTATTGAACATGTCGGACGATCCTGCTTTTTAATATAAAGTTTGTGGAGCTGGTGGAAGAATACCCATGTATTTACGACTATAGACGGCAAGACCATAGCAAGGAGATGTAGTGGTGAAGTCGTAGAGTGCCATTGCAAGGGAATTAAAACTATCTAGTAAGTAGCAGGTATTTATTTATTTATTTTTTACAATTTTGATTACACGGTATAATTACCTTGCCAAGCTAAGGTGTTTTCGGGTTTTAAAAAATTAGATTTCAAGTAATCACGTAATTCATAATCAGACTGGTTAACAGGTGGTACTGGTGATTTCTAAGTGTCGGGTTATTATCTTTCACAATCTGTGGAATTGAAAACCTACCCTCTTTGAGTTTTATAAAATTATGGAGAACACAAGCACTTTTAATTACTAAAATCGCTGTATCCTCTTGACATAATATTGGCCTTTGAAAATTTCAAATTTAGATACTAGCATTCCGAATGCACATTCAATGCTCTTTCGGCCCCTTGATAATCGGTAGTTCAATATACTTTTCTCATTATCTAAAATTCTTTGTGGATATGGTGGCATCAGATTTTTTGTAATGGGAATGCTTCGTCTTCTACAAAGTAAAATGGAAAATCTACATCATCATTTGGCAATGGTCTTGCCTTTGGAATAAGAAGTTTTTTCCTTGTTTAGCAATCTTCCAAGAGTGGAAGACCGGAAAACTGCAACCGTCACTCATTTTACCCGCTTCACCGACATCAATGGTTAAAAAATTCCATCAGCATTTGCACAGACCATCAGTACCACCGAACAAAAACTCTTGTAATTATAATAGTGCGATCCGGTGTTGTAAAATTTTTTATTCGGCAATGCTTCGCATCGATGGAGCCTATGCAGTTTGGAAGATCCCATAGTTCGTAGTATCGTTGTGCCGTAGATTGCCAAATTGCCTCTGTTGGAACAGGCATAAACAGTGGTTGAAGAACGTCCCATATAGCCTTTGTACATTGATTTAACAATTAAGCCTATAATAGTATCTCCTCTCATAAATATATGGGCGAGGGCCTTAAAACTGCATCCTGCAGCCAGATACCTGCAACAAAGTTATATAATTATTTTTTTTCAGGTTCGCAATGCAAAGAAAAGTGGAAGAATCTTCGAACGGCCCTTGCAAGAAGCATTAAAAAACCACTATCAGGAAGCGGAACCAAGAAAATTAATGATTATTACTTAAAAGATGTAATTCAGTTCGTTACGTCGTTCATGAAATCCAAACCGCAACAAGAAAAGTTACCTAGCAGAGATGAATAATGATGATAATTCAGAACAAGATATTACAGCCTCAGTAGGAGTCTCAAGAGAAGCACACAGATTTCACAACTGTCGTTAAAAGTTTTCAAACAGAAAAATCATCTACTGCAGAGCAATTAATACTACAAGCATTGAACCTTCTAAAAAGCGGAGGAAAGTTTCTACAAGTACCCTTCATGAGGCTGATAAATGTTTTATAGACTTCGTCAAGGCAAAAACCCAAACACCCCATTCAGTTAAAGAGAAGTCTAATCCAGACCTGCAGTTTCTAACAAGTTTGAAAGATAGAAAAATTAACTGACTATCAAAAGAGACAGTTTAAAAGAAACACACTTGAGCTTCTAGACGAGCTTCTCTGTGATGGTCCACCGCAAAGTAAGACTGTAGTAGTGACATCAACACCAGCTCCCAGCCCTGCTTATTTCAACTACTCAGCTCAGTCCAATGTTTCAACTCATTCGTTTTCAACAAGAGAATATGAAGAACAATCAACACCTGTACAAATATATATCCATTCGCGCCAGGTTTATCAGAAGGAAACTTATCTTTTCAATAATTTTAATTTAACTATTGTAATGTGTTTTTAAGTTTATTTTTCATTAAAATACTACTGTTTCAAATATATTAAATATACTTAATTATCTTACCTGGTGTAATTAATACTTTCTCTTGTGGTGTGATCGCGTCTCTATAGTTAGTATCTTGTTTGGTAATATAAGGTGCTAACATCTCCACTAATGTTGAAAAAGTATTTGGACTCATCCGATAGCAGTTCTGAAATCGGGTGGGTGAACCTTAATTCATTGGCCCATAAACTTGGTCCATGATTCTTGAGTACATGAAAGGAAGGATGAATTCGTCTTCGTTTCCTATTTCTCCTTCGCCTATTCTGCCACATTATTACTACCTCATCCTCATCAGACGACGACATATTTGAGACTAGTAATTTTTATTATTATTTATTAACTTCGTCTGCGCGAACAACGAAATTCTAGAGCAAATAAGCAATATTATTGATTTGGTGTGCGAGATCTGCGTAACATATATTGCGTGTTGCTTGCTTATTGCTATTGTTTCGGTATGCGCCTTACAGCGCCAAATTTATTTCGCACTGTAATTTACTTTTCCGCACGCGAATGTAAATAACTATTAATTATATAGGTAAACTTTTGAAACTTAACACATTAGGAACATCTATTTTTTGGGTAGATAGGTATTTCTTATAATTAAGATTGGATGAAGTTATGGTACGATTTCAAAATAGAAAAATTTAAAACCCTGTTTTCTCATTTTTCATACAAATTAGAGTGTGAATCATTAAACGAAATTAAGTGCGTATGTAAAGGTTATTTATAATACCGAAAATTTGATTAGGTTTTAGGCATAAACAAAGAGTCAAAATGCCACTTTATGTACCGGGTGGCCAATTAAGAAGGATACTCGGTCCTATCTAGAAAAGTAATTGTCGGAAAGGCTTTGGATAAACAAATTTATTACTGAAGTGGCAAGAAAATATTCTGGAATTTATTTCTAATTTTCTAGAATGGGAGCCAGGGAGCGGAATCGCATTTTAAATTTTAATTTCCTTTTTTGAGAAATATTCGTATATTACAGATGGCTAAAACAGACACCGTTTTAAAGCTGAGATAAATTTGCTTCTTTTTTGTTAAATGTCTTTTGTTCTATATTGTAATGATATAAATTTGGGGAAGGTTATTGAATGCATAAATTATTGGGGGTAACTATGAAAACGTTAGAATGTCAAAAAAATAAAATAAAAATAAATGTCATTAATGTAATGTATAATTTTTTTAAATTAAAAAACATAAAGTCTATTAAATATAAAGTTTAATTTACGGTGAACAAATTTATACATACATAAATTTGGCGCTAGCAACGTCGGGAAGAATTGTGTTTAAATACAAATAAATTAGCGACCCTAATTGAAAATGTTTACAAGAAGAATGGCTAGAGAAAATGAAGACATGGATACTGAGCGAGAATCAGGAGAAGAGGATAGGACGTTCACAGGTTTATCCTAAGTTGAAAAACAGGAGGAAGGAAGACAAGACCAGGCCATAGGTGGACCAAGTTCACAAGAAGAATTATTTCAACGATTATTTGAAAAATTGAATAACATGAAAACAAATTGATTGGAGAAGAAAATGACAACGAAGGAAGATTTAAAAACGTACAAACAAATATGAAAGAAGATTTAAAAAGGATATTGAAAATATAGAGAAAAACGTACAAACAAGTATAAAACAAATAAATAACAATATGGATAAGAAATTGGAAGATCAGAAGGATTACATAATTGAAATGTTTAGTAAAAAATTAGAAAACGTTCATAGCAGCACAATCTAGGAAAGGTGGGTGTGTTAGAAAAAGAGGACAAGGTAAAAAAACTAGAAAATGAGGAAATGAAGAATCGTCTAATCTTAGTCGAGGAATGAAGACAGAGTAGCACAACACAAAAAAGAAATAAGAAGGAGACGTATGAACACAAAGAATATGAAAAATAATTAGAATCGTAGGTGTTATGAAGAAAATTTCGATTGCAGAGCAGGTTTAAAAAACGTACAGTCAGAAATAGAGAAACTTGTGATGAGGCAAATGACGTATGAGACAAGCAAAGAAGGAGGAGTTGAGTTCAAAGTTGAATGGGAGATACACTGGAAAGAAGAAGAGAAGATGAAGACAATGAAGGGAGGATACTAGTATTGTTTGTTTCAAGAACATTAAGAGAAGATGAAGCGACTGTAAAGGCAAGGGGACGCTTCCACATCACAATGATCTTTGATTACCCACTGGAAGAATTAACAACAAGTAAATTAAATAAAGGTACGAGCGAATTTAAAATTAACACAGAACATAGGTTTTATCAAATAAAGAATAAAGTAGAAAATAAAGTTAAAAGGAAGAAAAACGAAGTATACAGGAAATAATGGTAGAAAATTATGAAGAGATAGAAATGAACGTTGAGCGAAGGATAAAATACCAAAGATTCAACATGAAACAAACAGGAATAAGCAATTTAAAATGACACGGAAAAATTTAAAACAATGCAAGCAGGAAGGGAGATGGATGAAAACAAGGAATCGTACTAAGATAACATGCAGATATTTAAGGTAATAGTCGTAAAATACAAGACTGAATTAAAACCAGCATTGGTAGAAGAAGCGGATGAAGCAATAATTAACAATCAGAAGAACAATGAAGATGAAAAGCTGATAATAGAAGAGATTTAGGAAGAATTAGACAAACAAGAATTAAAATGGACAAATAAGAAATCAAAAGAAAAATCAAAGAGAATTCAAGTAAACCAAGTAGCTCCAGAGAGAAAAATAAATATAAAAGCTCATCTACCTCCTGTAAAAATATAAAGGGATGGAGAAAAAGAGTTGGAAAAGGCAATGTAACATGCCAACGAATAAATTACAAAATTATGGTAAAATTTAAGAAGTAGCTATTAAAAGTGTGAATGAAAACTAGATGTTAAGAAATAGGAATAAGTTGTTTAGGGGATTAAAGAAAAACCATGATAGATAATTATGGAAGAAAAATGAATTGAGATAATAAAAGAAGGGAGTGAAAGAAAGTTTGGAGGGAGGAGAAAGAGAAGGAAGGTAAATTTTTTTTAGGAGGGAATTTTGAATAAAAAAAAAGAGAAGAGGAAAGGAGAGAAGTAAAACAATTAGGGAAGGAGAAAGAAAAAAAAAAAGATAGTTAAATAAAAGCAAAAGAAAGAAAAGAAAAGAAAGAGAAAGAGAAAGTAAGTAAAACAACCACAAAGAGAGAGAAGTAGGGGAGGGAAGGTAAGTCCACCCCAAAAATAAAGAAAGGAAAGGTATTGGTTTGGGTGTGGTTTTGGTGTGTTGGTAAAGGAGAAAGGAAAGGAAAGGAAAAAGGGGGGGGGGTGGAAAGGGTAATGTGAAATGATGATAAGATAAGAGAAGGATGATTTATTTATTTAGAGGTGTGTTTGAAGGAAGGATGAAAGAAGAAGAATAGTAGGAAGGGAGGAAGAGAAAAATTAAAAAAAAAAAAAAAGAAAAAAAATTGAAAAAGGTAAAAATAAGCATTTTATGTACAGCAGAAGTAGAAGTCATAGAACAATGGAAAGTTAAATAATAAGAAGATGAAATGGTGAATGACGGGCACAAATGGACATTGACATTCTAAATCTTTGATACCTTGAAAAAGGTTGCATACACGCAACCGAAACGTTGGATAGAAGAAACTTGAATGTCATTGAAGAAGAATGCTTCGGCAAAACACCTTACTTTAATTTAAACAGGGGTTTTTAAATATTCTAACTTCGGTTAGGAAACTACCTAATACTTAATAATTTAAAGAGGGGCTTTTAAATAGTTATTTATTTATTTATTTAATACACCCATCAAACAGAATGTGACATGCATGGGTGGGTAAATAGACAGATAATACAAAACTTATACATTTTACTACAGTCAAATACAGAAAAAATGGCTTAGATTTACTTAAACACTGACTATGAATAAAAACTCTTAATTCGGTTGAAGAGCACTGTAAATATCCAAGAACTCTGAGTTCTCTCAAATATCCTACAGATTCTGGCGAATTTCGGAATAAATTAGTACGAGGTGTCAGTAAACTAAAAGTAGTCTGGTGTCTAGCACCTATCCTGGTACCTTTATGTTCAGTAGAGAAAGCAGATTACTATCCACTGCACCACTTATTAGATTTAATAAAAACAAAACAGTTTGTAGCGACGTCATGTTTTGAGGCTAGTACAACCAAACCTCTCTAATAACAAGTCCTGCGAAAAACCAACACAAGGATAGATACCATCAGCACGAAATGACAAGAATTTGAGAAACTTTCTCAGAATGCGTTCAAGAATATTGACATCATGCTGAAGTGTAGGAGACCATACTACCGACCATATTCAAGCATAAGGCGAATCAAAGTATTAAAGAGCATCATCAAAGTTTTTTGATCCACGATGTCTTTAGTATTGCGTATCACAAAACCCAAAGTTTTATATGCCTTAGATGAAACTAGTTTCGTATGCTCAGAAAAAGATAAAGAAGGGGTGAAGAAGGTAATACCAAGGTCTTTTCACTTGATTACTGGGCGATAAGGGCAAATTGTTGACAGTATAAAGAAATAAGAGGGGTGACTCTTGGTATACGATACTACAGTGCACTTAGAGATATTCAAGTTTAGCTTATTAGACTCGCACCAGCTGTAAAATCTATTAAGGTCCTCCTGTAAAATAAAAGCGTCAGATATCGAATGAATCTGGAAATAGATTTTCATTCATCTGCATACAGCAAACACTTAACTCTAAAAATACTGCACACATCATTAATGAAAATTTAAAATAGTAGCGGACCCAACACAAATCCCTGAGAGAACACTCAAAGGAACCATGTGGGTACGTAGATCTGTAGCCCGCAATCTGAACAAATTGACGACGGTGACGTCAAGTAGTTAGTAGTAGAGCGAAATGATGTGCGTGGGTAATTCCAAAAAGTTCAAGCTTAGAGACTATGATCCGATGATCAATTCTATCAAATGCTTTACTAAAGTCAGTGTAAATGACATCAACTTGTACCCCACATTCTAGAGATTGTGTTGTAGAAACTCCGTTATAACGGTAAGTTTTGTAACCATAAATCTATCTGCTACAAAACCATGTTGAGCTTGCGAAAGGCGATGAAAAATACGTTTGGACATCAGATCGTGGAGTACGAACTCAAATAATTAAAAGAAATTGATCAACAATGCAATTGGCTTATAGTTGGCAAAGTTTGCTCAATCACCATTCTTGAAAACGGGAACTATCCGAGCCGTCTTCCATGCGCCAGGAAAGCGCGCAGTTGTTTAAAGATGAAATTAAAAATGTGTAAAAGTGGATCCGATAGCACAGTTAAACGGTCCTTGATAAAAAGCTGGGAATAATATCTGGGCCAATGGTAAGATTAGATTTTAATTTCCTTGCAGCTCTCGCAAAAATGTTATACACTGACCACAACGCGTTGTGAGCCTTTTTCGCTCAATGAGCGTTTTCTGGATTTGAGAGTAACATATACAAGGTGGTGCTTTTAAAAACGGGTCATAGGTTAATGGTTTTGGTATCAAAATGAAGCGAAAATTAGTCCGTATAGCTGTTGCTATTAGGAGTACCACCCTGTAGACATGTAGATCAGTTAATTTATTGATTTGATTAATCCCAAAAGAAATGATTAGGTTTAATGGTGTTAGAACTGTAACATCACCCTTGAACCTCATGTTTGTTTCATGCATCTCTAAGAATATTCAACAACAGAAAAAAAATCGAAATTGTATTTACCGTTCGTTTGTAATTAAATAAAGTTTGTTTTTTAATTGCTTATTTTAAATTTTATTTTTAATTACTGGCGTTGTTAATCGTTATTTATTTTAAATAAATGCCAATTAGTCGAGATTCAGTTGAGATCAACGTCTCCTCGAAACCTAATTCTTCTGTAAGTATTTACATTATTCTAATCAGTTATTTTAGTAAATTTATAATACTTGGGAAATTTTTGAATTTTTTCAATTTGTTTACTTGTTGCTCAAACCTAGATAAAATATCGAAGCAACGGAAGTAAACATATACCTATCTACATTTTTGGAAGAGCACAATTGTAATATTAATTAAAACTTAGTTTAGCTACTACCCAAATGACTACATATAATGCTTTATCTATTCTATCGATATTTCTATTATCAACTTGTTATTCAATCATTTATTTTTGCGATGCGATGTTTTAGTTAGTTTATTTTTTATGAACACCACGTCGTTGTTTTGCTTCTTTTATAAAAGATAATATTATCATTCTTAAGTTTATGCAAGCAAAATTTATTGACGTATAAATTGTGATGCTCTCTTGAGTGATGTACAAAATGAGCAATATGACTATATATTTTATACGTTGTTTTATTAATCATGTGCACTGAACTTTATTAAAACCCTTGAATTGGTAGCTACTTGACATCGACCTACTTATGTGGCGGTGGATTAATATCAGCGCCTAAAATATAAAATTGGTATTACTTAAACATTGTTGACTTACTGCAATTCAAATGACTTTCTTGAAGAATATATATTATATTGCGATGTAGATACTGGAGAATGTGAGATAATAGAATAATTACCTAATTGTCACAATCCCTTTCCGCCGAAATAATTAATTTTGAGATTTTTACTTCACATGCTGCCGTACGTATGTAACCAAGATATATCAAGAAAACCACCGGTCCGATTTTTATGAAACTTTGTACATGGACCTTATTTATAATTCCACAGATCTGATTAGATTTTGGGCATAATCTATGTAGCCAAATTATACACAACTCTTGTTTAAACTATTTTTTGAACCGATAAGTAATTACTGAGATATAACAATCACGTGACACTAATTGTTGTAATAATATATTCACCAATATCAATTATACAAAAAAGTTAAAGGAGAAAAGTTGTTGTCTATTGTCTATAGCTTTTGTTTGAACCATTTTTTTTTCTAAAAACACAATTTCATTTTGCTTACTGAGAGTGAGAGTTTTCAACTCGTCTAAAGAACTTGGGTGCGCGATACGTCGTTTTGTCCTACGTACTCTTATAGATAGGCTTCGTATAACGGCTTAGCAGTTAGATTCATTTAACTATTGTTAAATTTAATTTAACGTTGGGCGCCAAAATATTACATTCTCAAAACGAAGCTTCCTAAGATGTAAATACCAACTAGCTCAAGTCGCGAATGGGGTGGGTTTTGTCTAATAAAATTCTCACTCACCTAATTAGTTAACGTATGCTTAAGTATCTCTCAATTCATCATAATTAGGCAGCCACCTTTTTTTTTAAAAAATACTTACGCAACTCGCTGAAGAAGTGTAAAAAAAGGAAATTCCTTCATTAATTATGTTTCAATAAATTCTAATGAACAAACCACAGATTCGAAACTGGTCTATTTAATTATATCAAAGGGATGTACAAGATTCAAACTGCCTTCCAAAAAAAATTAAAACACATATAATTAATTTTCATAACTGAAATAAAGCTGGTCGATCAAGCCCTGACGTAACTTAACAACTAAACAAATTCTAAAATTATTTAACACGCGCTAAACAAAAGGCCGTATAATACCAAAAACGAGAACTTAATTTTGTTTAAGGTGTGTGTTTTACAAGTAAAAGAAAAAAAATAAATCCCCTATTAATTCCTAACCTAAACGTTATTAAACTCCACGGAAGCTTTCAAACTTTTTAACAGTTTTAAGACGTGATTCCCCAACCGGTTTAGTTCTACTCACTGCGATGTTGTTGTTAGTCGCTTATCACAATTTTCCCTATTTTCTTTTTCTTTTGACTTGATGATCGTAAAAAATTCGTATAATACGTTTGCACTAACCATAACCAAGGATCCAATTTGTGCCGTTACTACGTCACATGGAACAGTTTTACAAAAACCGGAATAGTTCCACCGTAATGATATATTTCATCATTGACTAACTTGTGAACGTTACAGAAACATTAAGAACAATCTCAACCCGAATCAAAAGTCAATTCTCTATTCAAAAAAAAAAAATTTAATCAAATCCTTTTTTTTTTAATATTTACCCCTGACACTCTATCAACTAAAACCATAATCAACAAATCGTGGTGTACTATTAATAAATACATAAAAAATGCATTACATTTTATTTAATTAATGCTAAACATCTACAATCGAAACCGACAATTTGCATTTTGCACGGAACTTCCATATAAGCATCGAAACCAAAAATAAAAAATAGATTAGATAAGACACCTTGCGTGGTGTAAGGAAGGGACCCACAAACTTGGGAGGCAATTTGAAAGAAAAGTAGCGGGAAGCATCGGAGAGAACATAATTTCTCGTCCAAACGGTAACTCCCACCTCAAAAGAAGCGGCCCGACGATGCAAGTCATAATACTTTTTCGAGCCTCTAAGCGTTCCACCATCTTGGTGAACTCTTTACTCCGGAACTGAGTTCCGTTATCACATAAAAGGTACTGTGAAGCACCGAACATCAAAATGACGTCCTCCTCCAATCTCTTAGTAACTGATGTTGCAGGTGCGTTACGTAACGAGAAAAATAACACTAATTTTGAAAAACAATCCGACACAACTAACACATATGAATATCCACTTTTAGACCGGGGTAAAGGTCCAACGATATCCGTGGCAATCATTTGCCAAGGTTTCTCCACAACGGGATGACGTGTCATAAGTCCTAAGGGACTCTGTTGTTCAGGTTTCTGAGCAATGCAAATTTGACATTTGGGAACGCAACGGCCAACATCCACTCTCATCTTTGGCCAATAGTAAATTTGAGCTAGACGATCATACGTCTTTGAAACGTCCAGATGACCAGAACTGGGCTCGTCATGAAACTTAGGTAATAGGGCAGGTTATCCCTCCTTCGGGACTACCTCCCTCCAATTATCTGTGTCGGTATCCAAGTTTGGGTAGTCGACCGAAACATGCTTGAAAAGCTTCCCCGCAGAAATTTTCCAGTTCGGAAAAGTCTGGGGGCTGCACTCTACGAAAGTAACTAACTTATTAAGCCATTTATCTGGCTTGGTAGAGGGTTCATCAATAATCTCGGCATTACCAAGAACGATAGTGTCTAAAATCGGCACGTAACAGCCACCACATGGTCCTAGCCTTTTCGATGGATGACATCGAAACTATACTGTTGCATACGAACAGCCCATCGTGGTAGACGACCTGTTGAATCTTTCAAGTTATGCAACCATACCAACGACGCGTGGTCGGTAATGACGGTAAAGTGTGTGCCTTCGAAATAAGGTCTTAACTTATCGATAGCCCATAACACAGCAAGACATTCTTTTTCTGTGATTGAAAATTTTCTTTCATTACGAGTCAAGGATCTGCTATTATAGCAGCTGACTCGTTCCTCATTTTCCATAGACTGTGTCAGAACGGCTGCGATTCCATAATCGGAGGCGTCCGCCTGCACAGTAAACGGCAAGTTAAAGTTTGGACACGATAAAATCGGAGCGAAAACTAAACATTTCTTTATTAACTCAAATGGTTTCTCACACTGGGGAGTCCAGATAAATTTAGATGATTGCTTTAATAGATTCGTTAGAGGTGAGATGACAGACGAAAACTCTGGTATGAACCGGCAATACCAAGACGCCATTCCTATCAAACGTTTAATTTCGGAAACGTTTATCGAAATTTAACGTGAGGTTCGCTTTCCAAAATCTTTTAAGAACTTCAGCTAAGACCTCTATATGTTTTTCGAAAGTTGGTGTACAAATAATTGTATCGTCTAAGTAAACAAAAACGTAAGGTTCCAACTCGGGACCAAGAATCTTGTCTATCAATCGTTGCCAAGAAGCATTGGTTAATTTAAACGGCAATCTTTTAAACTGAAATAACCCTCTATTAAGTACGGTAAAAGCGGTAAATTGTTTTGATTTCTCACTAAGCGGAATTTGCCAGTAAGCAGACTTGAGTTCTAAAAAAAGATTAATTTAGTATCACGTAGTTGGTCTAAAATAGTATATACTCGACCAAGCACTATTTGATTTTTCCACAACATCTAATTGTAACATTTTATCTAACTCCTCATCAATTTGCTTTCGCATTAACGGGGACACCCTATAGTAATGTTGCTTGATGGGAGAAGCGAAAGTTTTAATCTCATGAGCTATTAAGTTGGTGTAGCCCAACGTCGGCTTTGACATATGGATCGACAACTGTACGTAATTTGAGAATATGATCAGCTGACAAATCCATTGCGAGACACGATAGCTGGTTTAATGACATCTAAAGTTCAGCAATATTTTGTATTCTCTGTCCTGATTATCTGTTTTTCCATATTTTTTTTGCTATTTCTTTAACCTACTATTTTTTTCGTCATTGTCGTGACTGGCGCTTGGACCGATCCATTATATTATGTCGTCATGCAATGGCTGTGCTGTTATATTTTATGTTCGTATTTACCTTCTATAATGGTTACACACATAATTAATATTATTACATATAAATACTAAGGTGGGTAAGGGTTGGCATGTTTAGGTTCTAGTGGTTTCCTAAACATTTGCTTCAAAATGCTTTGCGAAGACGAACCAATCCACAATTGCACACGATTTTGTCACCACACTAAACAGGTTTATACTGATCTTTTGGGGCACCATACATAACACTTACATCACAATACAATATTTAAAATGTACCATACAAATAAATAAATAAATAATACTATTGTTGGACGATAATGAAATGTTAACTTCGATTTAACAAATTGCTTCGCGATGCACCTTTTCTTAATAAATGTGTTTCTTTTTTCTACAACGTAGTTATGTGATTTTTACTTTATATCTTATAAATAAAATGTCAGGAAAACGGTCGTACAGATTCTTATAAAACATTGCATATGAGTTTTATATATATAGTAGTGCAGATCAGATTAGATTTTGGGCATAATTTATCAAGCCGAAAGGGCCGTTAACCTAGATAGATTTTCGAAATCATAGAATATTTACAAAATATTGTTTTACACATTCTTTAATGTTTTTACAACATATCCATACTTTTAATTTATTCTTTGACGTTTATTTGTACCGGGACGTAGTGAAGTTCTACGGTAAAAGCTTGTTTCTCTTTGTCGTCGTATGGTAAAAACGCATTAAGATATGTATCTACAAAATTGTTGCAAACTTTGTCAATTCAGCGAATCTTAATTATGTATTAGTTTTGTATTCGTTTGTGTATACTGAAAGCGTAATATAATATTATTTTCAGTTTTGTCAGTCTTCTGCAGTTGATCGAACGTTAAAGTTTTATATAGTGCATACAGCATGTCAGCATCGTTTTGTAGTGGAAAATTGCGACAAAGTTGAGCTTTTTTCCTCAATTTATTGCAAAACTTTCTGACAGTTTTGATATAGATGATGTTTATCCATGGTAGGTACATACTTTATTTTAGTGTCTAGACTAGATGATTTAGAATCTAAATCGTATAAATATCATTAGTATGTAATTGTGTACACCTTTTTTCCTTTAATTATGTATTATAACGAATTTGTAAGTATTTTCAATAAACCACATAAAGTGATATCTTTGAGAAAAATAAACTTGTTCCAACTAACTCATCAGTATTGTACGTCTTCACTAATTAATTAATATACTCCGCTGGGATTTTTTAGTAGGTATTCTAAAAAGAACCACATACAGAGGTTTTATAAAAATATAGGAAATTATTTTTGCATAGAAAAATTGAATAAATCCAGTATTATAGTGCCAATAAACGTTGTAGATAATGTAAATTACAAAACTTTTCTTTTATATCTTTTTGAAAATATTTGAAAACAAGCGTTTACCGCAGAACTCATTAACGCCCCGATAGGCGAAACTAAAATTGCGTTTTAGGTAAAATGGTTCAAATAAAAGCTATAGACAATAGAATTTCCAACAACTTTTCTTCCTCAACTTTTTGTAAACTTGATATTGGTGGAGATATTGTTACAACAATTATTGTCACGTAATTGATAGGTATCTATATCTCAGTAATTACTAATCGGATCAAAGAAAAATAGTTAAACGAAAATTGTGTATAATTAAATTATAAACAACTTTTATACTATGTACTAATGTATCAAGAACCACAGTTAAACGCACTAAGTCAAAATGTATAAATAAAAGCAGTTATTTAGAATTGGGTATTTTCCAACTTTTTATAAAATGTGCAAAATAAAAGTCCGTACATATAAAAAACGTTTGCCAGTTGTAATTTTTTTTTCAATTACAATGTACTTACTAAAAAGTGTATTTAATTCAAATATTGAAAATTGGCGCCAAAACAAGTTGTCTGAGTTCCGTTATCACATAAAAGGTACTGTGAAGCACCGAACATCAAAATGACGTCCTCCTCCAATCTCTTAGTAACTGATGTTGCAGGTGCGTTACGTAACGAGAAAAATAACACTAATTTTGAAAAACAATCCGACACAACTAACACATATGAATATCCACTTTTAGACCGGGGTAAAGGTCCAACGATATCCGTGGCAATCATTTGCCAAGGTTTCTCCACAACGGATGACGTGTCATAAGTCCTAAGGGACTCTGTTGTTCAGGTTTCTGAGCAATGCAAATTTGACATTTGGGAACGCAACGGCCAACATCCACTCTCATCTTTGGCCAATAGTAAATTTGAGCTAGACGATCATACGTCTTTGAAACGTCCAGATGACCAGAACTGGGCCTCGTCATGAAACTTAGGTAATAGGGCAGGTTATCCCTCCTTCGGGACTACCTCCCTCCAATTATCTGTGTCGGTATCCAAGTTTGGGTAGTCGACCGAAACATGCTTGAAAAGCTTCCCGCAGAAATTTTCCAGTTCGGAAAAGTCTGGGGGCTGCACTCTACGAAAGTAACTAACTTATTAAGCCATTTATCTGGCTTGGTAGAGGTTCATCAATAATCTCGGCATTACCAAGAACGATAGTGTCTAAAATCGGCACGTAACAGCCACCACATGGTCCTAGCCTTTTCGATGGATGACATCGAAACTATACTGTTGCATACGAACAGCCCATCGTGGTAGACGACCTGTTGAATCTTTCAAGTTATGCAACCATACCAACGACGCGTGGTCGGTAATGACGGTAAAGTGTGTGCCTTCGAAATAAGGTCTTAACTTATCGATAGCCCATAACACAGCAAGACATTCTTTTTCTGTGATTGAAAATTTTCTTTCATTACGAGTCAAGGATCTGCTATTATAGCAGCTGACTCGTTCCTCATTTTCCATAGACTGTGTCAGAACGGCTGCGATTCCATAATCGGAGGCGTCCGCCTGCACAGTAAACGGCAAGTTAAAGTTTGGACACGATAAAATCGGAGCGAAAACTAAACATTTCTTTATTAACTCAAATGGTTTCTCACACTGGGGAGTCCAGATAAATTTAGATGATTGCTTTAATAGATTCGTTAGAGGTGAGATGACAGACGAAAACTCTGGTATGAACCGGCAATACCAAGACGCCATTCCTATCAAACGTTTAATTTCGGAAACGTTTATCGAAATTTAACGTGAGGTTCGCTTTCCAAAATCTTTTAAGAACTTCAGCTAAGACCTCTATATGTTTTTCGAAAGTTGGTGTACAAATAATTGTATCGTCTAAGTAAACAAAAACGTAAGGTTCCAACTCGGGACCAAGAATCTTGTCTATCAATCGTTGCCAAGAAGCATTGGTTAATTTAAACGGCAATCTTTTTAAACTGAAATAACCCTCTATTAAGTACGGTAAAAGCGGTAAATTGTTTTGATTTCTCACTAAGCGGAATTTGCCAGTAAGCAGACTTGAGTTCTAAAAAAAAGATTAATTTAGTATCACGTAGTTGGTCTAAAATAGTATATACTCGACCAAGCACTATTTGATTTTTCCACAACATCTAATTGTAACATTTTATCTAACTCCTCATCAATTTGCTTTCGCATTAACGGGGACACCCTATAGTAATGTTGCTTGATGGGAGAAGCGAAAGTTTTAATCTCATGAGCTATTAAGTTGGTGTAGCCCAACGTCGGCTTTGACATATGGATCGACAACTGTACGTAATTTGAGAATATGATCAGCTGACAAATCCGTGCGAGACACGATAGCTGGTTTAATGACATCTAAAGTTCAGCAATATTTTGTATTCTCTGTCCTGATTATCTGTTTTTCCATATTTTTTTGCTATTTCTTTTAACCTACTATTTTTTCGTCATTGTCGTGACTGGCGCTTGGACCGATCCATTATATTATGTCGTCATGCAATGGCTGTGCTGTTATATTTTATGTTCGTATTTACCTTCTATAATGGTTACACACATAATTAATATTATTACATATAAATACTAAGGTGGGTAAGGGTTGGCATGTTTAGGTTCTAGTGGTTTCCTAAACATTTGCTTCAAAAATGCTTTGCGAAGACGAACCAATCCACAATTGCACACGATTTTGTCACCACACTAAACAGGTTTATACTGATCTTTTGGGGCACCATACATAACACTTACATCACAATACAATATTTAAAATGTACCATACAAATAAATAAATAAATAATACTATTGTTGGACGATAATGAAATGTTAACTTCGATTTAACAAATTGCTTCGCGATGCACCTTTTCTTAATAAATGTGTTTTTTTTCTACAACGTAGTTATGTGATTTTTACTTTATATCTTATAAATAAAATGTCAGGAAAACGGTCGTACAGATTCTTATAAAACATTGCATATGAGTTTTATATATATAGTAGTGCAGATCAGATTAGATTTTGGGCATAATTTATCAAGCCGAAAGGGCCGTTAACCTAGATAGATTTTCGAAATCATAGAATATTTACAAAATATTGTTTTACACATTCTTTAATGTTTTTTTACAACATATCCATACTTTTAATTTATTCTTTGACGTTTATTTGTACCGGGACGTAGTGAAGTTCTACGGTAAAAAGCTTGTTTCTCTTTGTCGTCGTATGGTAAAAACGCATTAAGATATGTATCTACAAAATTGTTGCAAACTTTGTCAATTCAGCGAATCTTAATTATGTATTAGTTTTGTATTCGTTTGTGTATACTGAAAGCGTAATATAATATTATTTTCAGTTTTGTCAGTCTTCTGCAGTTGATCGAACGTTAAAGTTTTATATAGTGCATACAGCATGTCAGCACGTTTTGTAGTGGAAAATTGCGACAAAGTTGAGCTTTTTTCCTCAATTTATTGCAAAACTTTCTGACAGTTTTGATATAGATGATGTTTATCCATGGTAGGTACATACTTTATTTTAGTGTCTAGACTAGATGATTTAGAATCTAAATCGTATAAATATCATTAGTATGTAATTGTGTACACCTTTTTTCCTTTAATTATGTATTATAACGAATTTGTAAGTATTTTCAATAAACCACATAAAGTGATATCTTTGAGAAAAATAAACTTGTTCCAACTAACTCATCAGTATTGTACGTCTTCACTAATTAATTAATATACTCCGCTGGGATTTTTTAGTAGGTATTCTAAAAAAAGAACCACATACAGAGGTTTTATAAAAATATAGGAAATTATTTTTGCATAGAAAATTGAATAAATCCAGTATTATAGTGCCAATAAACGTTGTAGATAATGTAAATTACAAAACTTTTCTTTTATATCTTTTTGAAAATATTTGAAAACAAGCGTTTACCGCAGAACTCATTAACGCCCCGATAGGCGAAACTAAAATTGCGTTTTAGGTAAAAATGGTTCAAACAAAAGCTATAGACAATAGAATTTCCAACAACTTTTCTTCCTCAACTTTTTTGTAAACTTGATATTGGTGGAGATATTGTTACAACAATTATTGTCACGTAATTGATAGGTATCTATATCTCAGTAATTACTAATCGGATCAAAGAAAAAATAGTTAAACGAAAATTGTGTATAATTAAATTATAAACAACTTTTATACTATGTACTAATGTATCAAGAACCACAGTTAAACGCACTAAGTCAAAATGTATAAATAAAAGCAGTTATTTAGAATTGGGTATTTTCCAACTTTTTATAAAATGTGCAAAATAAAAGTCCGTACATATAAAAAACGTTTGCCAGTTGTAATTTTTTTTCAATTACAATGTACTTACTAAAAAGTGTATTTAATTCAAATATTGAAAATTGGCGCCAAAACAAGTTGTCTATATCCTGACGTCAATTCTCGTATAAATATATATTAATATGTTAGGTATGTCGTTTGTGCGTCCTCACCTTCGTTTTTACCGAATACTCTCGATTCATTTTACGAATTCACATTTTACGAATTCACATGGAGTACATGCGAAAATTTTTTCAATTTCGTCTCACATTAGAACGGCTTGAGATATTTTTGTTTGGACAAAAGTTTCGAGTTTCTTTATTTTTTGATTTAGATTTTTTTTTTTGTACGAGGGCATCTTCGAGGTTAAAAAAAATGTTAAAAATTGTCAAACAAATTTCAAGCAAATTGAGTCGTAAGTTGACCACAACTCGCTTGTTTACGGACCAATTTTCAAAATTCAAAAGCATCATACGCGGATAAAGAAATTTGGCCGTTTCAGTTTTGTATGACCTCGCGTGTTTTCAAAAGTTATAAGCGAAAACGTTTCCGACAAAATTTCATTCGGAAACTAAAACGGCCATAATTTCTAAATTATAACAGATAAAAAAAAATTTATTTAAGAAAAACGTTCCTTTTATGACCCTATCACATAATGTTTAATAAAATTTATCATTTTTAAAAATTTTTTTCGAGAAATTTTACATTGTTATACGAATACTGTAATTTTTATAACTTCGGAACCATATTACGTAAAACACGAATAAAAAATCAAAATATTCGTAATTTTGCAAATTTTCGAATGGTTTAACTATAGAGGATTCAATTTCAACCAAAAGAATCTTCGTATGCACGAACTTGATGACTCACACACGCGTAACTGCGAGCGTTATGCGAACCAAACAGTCAATCTCACCTAAATAAACTTTGTTGTATTACGTTAAAGCGGACGAGCCAATAAATCCGGTTTTAAATATTTTTTAATAAATAATTTCTATTCGTACTACATCTATATCTTCTATATTCATATGTTATGGCGTTTGTGCGTCCTCACCTACTCTCGATTCGTTGCGAGCGCACACCGAATACTCGATTCATTTTACGAATTCACATGAAGTACATACTCTGCATTCATATTGATTACTCAACTGATGAATGTTAATGTAAGTGCTAATTATTGTTCATGACTGCTGCTCTTTAGAAGCTAATTCATTTTTGTGACTTAACACATGCTTAGCATGCTGGCTTTGTCTAGTAACATAATATGGGTTGATTGATTTGTATGCGACTGTTTTTTAAGTAATAAATTGTGGTGCTTTTCATAAACAAACCACCATTTATATTTGATTCATACGAGTATTGACGTCACGACCAATGGTTTTATAATTTTGAAAGATAGTGTTTTGGATAATTTTAAAATCAAAAATTTTTAATACTAAGCACTTCCTATATATTTTTTGTGGTACTGGGGGTTTCCTTTTATGTTTATGACTTAACAATAAAGTACATTTTTCTTAAATATAAATTTTATGAAAACACCCAGTTATCAGCAACTAGAAATCCATAAAATTTCGTATAGCACCAATAACCATAATTAAACGTTATCATTATCTTACATGTGAGTAGTTATCTTTCAAGTTAGCAACTTTTGTCGAAAAACTTATCAGTTATCTTTCAAATTCAAATTGAAATTCTTCGCAACTCATATCAAGCAGTTGGAACCTCCAAAGATACGACTTGGGAACGCCGTGCATCGTGTTTTGGGAACCCATTCTCGCTCCTCCAACACGACGTCTAAACATCGCCTAGGTCGCCGTAGCATATATTTTTACATCGATGTGACTTATGTTTACCAATATTGTATCCGTCCGAAAACTGTTTTTCCTAATGTAGCTACCCGAGAGTTTAAGTCGTGGAGAGTAAATTCCATTAACAAATTTGGCGCCCAAGGCCTCCAAGCAACCGAGCGCCACAAAATATTACAAAAAACGTAAACACCGGCTTGTTCACTTAAATTATTTTAATTAAAACCATAGAGGAAATAGGTATACTAATGTATTGCATTAAAAGATTTAACCATTTTCAAAAATACTTTAATATTATCCTACTAACAACATCAAAATAGTAAAAGAAGATAGTACTGTAAGTGTTGTAGTCAATGAATAAAGTAAGGCGACAAATCGACATAGTTTAAAAACAAAAACTTTCAAAAGTTCATCTTCTGAATTTTCAAAAGCAACAGTTGACATACATGTCATATCAAACTTACATCTTTCTTACAGTTTAGGGTTTAGGCTTACAGTTTTTGTTGAATAATAACCATTTTTTGTTTCCTTCAGTTTGTGAGCTACATCCATTTGTTCCGTTATTTATTGAATAACCCTACCTTTAATGACTTATGAGTCAAGCAAATGAACGAATCTTTTGTATTATGAATGTCTGGTACCGAATCCGCCCTATTTGCAGTAATACCATGATTTTCGGAAAAAATGTTATGGTATAACCTTACAACTCGTTGTTGCTACGTCGAAAGTGTATGTGTAAGTTTGCTCGATAAATTGTTGAAAGACCTTACCTATAATTATTTAGTGAATTTACATCTATACAATTAAATAATGTGGCTATCTTAAATAACAGCATTTGAAATTAAATGTAATCAACTATGCGTAGAAATTGCAATCGGTAAGTGTTAGAGAAGATTATCATCTTGACCGTGACTTTTGGCTGAACTTAATGTGTGTGATAATGAATATATTTTTATTCAATAAATAATCATTGCTGCTTTTAAATGGCACTTGCGCCAATGTGTTCTACCTGCATGGATCCGTTTTCTTCCAAGAATCCTGGTCTAAACTGTGCAGGAGTATGCCGCAAACCGTTTCATTTCTCATGCGTAAATTTACCTAGTGATTTATGTAAATATTTAAAAACTTGCCCTGGCTTGATTTGGCGTTGTGAAGAATGTATTGGCACACTTACTAATGCTAAAAGTGATATACATACTCAAATTACTGAATGCTATGAAAAATTTATTAATCAGTTTGAATTAAAGATTAATGAACTTAAATCTGAGACTCTATCTAATTTAACAAGCACATTGTCTTCACTAAAACAAGATGCTTTGAACACAATCTCGTTAAAGTTGAATGACTGTTCAGAGAGCATTATTAAAACTAACAAAGATGTAAAAATCTAATTCTTATGCCAACATAGCTGCCAATGCAGCCCAAACTAAAATATTAATAAAGCCTGTAAATACCAATCAAACATCGTCTAAAAACTAAATCGGATTTGCTCCAAAATATCAATATTATTTCCTCTCAAATTGAAGTCAAAAACGTGAAAACAATAAAAATGGTGGGATTGTTATTAGTTGCAAGGACGAAAACCAATCTTCTAAATTACTTAAAGCTGCTGAAGATAAATTATCCGGTGTTTATGAAATGAAACAAATCAAACCTACTCCAATAAAATTACGCATAGTCGGATTTACTGAAAAACTTGAACCAACAGATATTCAACAATACTTGAGGATGCAAAACAGTGAATATTTTAGTGATAATAGTGTGTGCAGTGTCTTATTCATTTCTCCAATTAAAAATAATCCGAATATCTTCCAGGCAGTAATTAGCACGGATGCAGTTTTGTACAAAAAACTGATTGATGCTGAACATATTCTAATTGGTCTTGATAGATGTAGAGTTTTTGATGGGATGGAGTTAAGGAGATGTTTCACATGCTGCAGTTATAATCATTCTTCGGTCTACTGCCCTAACAAAAATAAACCAGTATGCCCATTATGTACTGGACCCCATCTTATAAAAGAATGTACGGTGAAACCAGAAAATTTTAAATGTGTGAACTGTGAGAATCTTTTGCAGTTAAAAAATTGCTGATTGTAGTTCTAATCATGCGGCGGGAAAGAAGCAAATGTACTGCGTATATACATACTTTGAATGCTGTCAAACTAAATATTTTGGTCCTACCAGCAACAAAAATGTCTCTTTCACTTACACTGAATCAAAAACTGAAAATGATATCAACTAATGTGTCATCATTAGACGCATCTCCCTCTTCTACTTATTTGAACTGCACAAATAATTTCAATGCCTCACTCAAAGTTGGCCATATAAATATTCGCTCACTCACACCATCATTTCATGAATTTTCGTCGTTGATGTCTTTACACATGTTTAATGTTTTTGGTATTACTGAAACTTGGTTGAACCAAAATATTAATAACCAATTAGTAGAGATTTCAGGGTATAATATTGTTAGGGTGGATCGTGAAACCGGGAGGTGGAGTTGCTATCTATATTTCTAACAATTATAAATTCACGACTTTGAATGTTGATTTCAATTCTCTTACTAAACTAGAATATACATTCATTAAGTTTAAGATTAAAAAATTGTTTATGGTTTTGGAGTGTTTTATCGTCTCTCCTAATCTGAGTCAAGATTGGTTTATAGATTTGGAAAACATTTTATCATGTGTTAATTCTCAAGTTGATAAATTAATTTTTGTCGGGGACTTTAATGTTAATCTCTTATTGAATAACAACGACGTACATAGATTGATTGCTATTTTTAATTCTTTTAGAATCAAACAATTAGTGGATAATCCCACACGGATTGGCATCTATTCACCATCTCCTTGATCTAATTTGTATATCGGACAATATATCCAGTTTTGAAACTAAGTGTGATGATGTCAATAACCTCAGTGACCATATGTTAACATATAGTATCTTAGATATATCTGTGCATATTCAACCTCCAATAGAAGTTACTTACCGATCATATAAAGATTTTGACATTGACTCATTTCTATTTGATGCTTCCTTAATTTTGTGGGAAGATATTTTAAGTATGGGAGACATTGATGATAAAGTTAAATTCTTTAACTGTTCTGTATCTTTTGATATCCATGCACCAACTTGTACATTTGTAACCAAAAACAATATCAACCATACATAACCCCAGTCGTGAAATTAATGATCAAGGAACGAAATTTACTTTACAAGAAATATAAAAACTCAAATCTCAAAACCATTACATGGAATATAAAAGCATGCGAAATTTTGTAAATTCTGCTGTTAAAGCTGAAAACAAGCTTATTATAATTTTCATATTGATAAAATGAAAACAATCCTAGAAAATTATGGTCCTTTTAACAAAATTCGGTTCATACAAAAAGCGTAACACTATTTCATCTAATATTAATGATCCCAATATTATTAATAGACATTTTATAAACTCAATACCAATAAAAATATACCAACTGATTTTATTAAACATTTTGAATCGAATTTGCACCATAAAATCCAGGCAAAACTTACGTTTAAACATATCACGACCGAACAAGTCCTAAACATTATCAACTCCATTAAAACGAATGCTATAGGATATGATGATATTAGTATTTTAATGTTAAATCTAATGAGCAAAGTATGTCCTGACATAATTGCACATATTATAAATTTTCCCTGGACACTAATACATACCCGTCGATATGGAAAACTGCGTTTATCACTCCTGTTGCAAAAATTAATAATGCCAGTGAGCACAAACATTTAAGGCTCCCGGTCTTAAGTAAGGTATTGAAAAGTGGATTCATCGCCAAACGTATGAGTTTGTTGAAGAAAATAATATACTTCCTTCTTGTCAGTCTGGATTTAGAAGTAATCATAGCACCAACACGGCTCTTCTAAAGATAACAAATGATATAACTGAAGCTTGGGATAATGGTCAGGTTACCTTATTTATAGCACTAGATTATTCTAATGCATTTGATGTGTTGAATCGAAAATTATTATTGGCTAAGTTACATTATTATGGTTTTTCCTCGGATGCAGTTCAGTGGTTCGCTTCCTACTTATCTGATAGAAAACAATGTGTTAAATTAAAATTAAACAATACCACGGTATATTCTGATGTTTTAGTAAATCATCATGGTGTACCACAGGGCAGCATCTTAGGACCTCTAATTTTTATTATATTTACTGCTGATTTTGTTAACTGCCTCACTGAAAACTGTAAGATGAGTCAGTATGCTGATGACACTCAGTTATATCTATCAACTTTTCCATATAATATTACCGATGCTATTTATGAATTAAATGTAAATCTTGACACCCTATTTAAATTATCATGTAATAATGGTTTGACATTAAATAGCCAAAAACTATAGGTTTATGTGTTGGAACTGAAATTAATCGAAGTAAATGTCTAGGTGAATATGAATCTAAAATATTTATTAATAAAAATATTGTTAAATTTGATAAGAAAATTAAGATTTTAGGAGTCACGTTAGATGAAAACCTGACATTTGAAGAACACATTTCTGTTAAATGCGGATTATGTTATGCCAAATTAAAATTATTAAGTCAATTTAGAAATTTATTTCCATCGGATATAAAGTTTAACATCACCAATTCATTGGTACTTAGCATCATAGATTACGGACTAGTCATATTTTATAACTACCTAACTAACAGACTTAAAACAGATTACAAATAGTTCAGAACAGATGTTTAAAATTTTCATATTATATACCTAAATTTTCTCATGTAACTCGCTTCTATAATAATTTCAAAATTATAAAAATTAATCATAGATATACATTCATGTTTTTAACTTTGTTATACAAAATTATAACTAACAAAACGCCAAGATATTTGAACGACCTCATAAATTTTATACCACGTGAAGAGAATAGACGTAAAAGGGTTGTCAGAATACCGATGCACAAAACCGAAAAGTTTAAGGCGTCGTTTGAGTATCAAGCTGCTATAGTTTATAATAGCTATCACAGTTTATTTAATTTTAGTAGCCTTTATTGTTTCAAACTTGCTGTTAAAGATAATTTATTGTGTACACAGTTGAAGGAGAACAGTGAAAACCAGCAGTGCTGACCTGGACTCCAATTGTCTGAGAGCATGTTATGTAACATAATTTCAGTCAATAAATAAATATTATTATTATTATTAATTATGTTAAACAATGAAACCAGATGATTTACAGTTCAAAAAAAGTCTCAGCACAGAATTGTTGTTATAAAAGTAACGTGACATATAAGAATTCATTTCACAACCCTCTCTAATTGGATTTTTATTATTTTTTCCTTATTTAAAAGAACATACACTTTCCTGTCACAAGGATCTTCTTTGATTTAAGTATTTCCAAATTATTCTGTATTCTCGAACAATCATGTATGGCAAATCTTGTAAAATAATAAACATAGATAACACCTTGAGTTAAAAATGAAATTTTTCAACTAAACTAACTACAAATCATTAACTTTTAATAATTTTCATATAGAACTAAGCATTTAATTAAATAACAAAATGAAGATTTGTAAATTTTCTCATTGGCATAGAATATTACTGAAAAAGTTATTTATTTACCAAGGTACAAAACAGTGTGTTTTTTTGACAAGTTGCAGATTAGTATCAAAACGGGCACGAAATCACGGTCTTTTGGCATTGGTAGCAAATTTTATTATAAAATGAAGTTCTTTGGAAATTTATTTTCAAAGATTTACAATGAATGTTGGGAACTATCGTAATATAACAGAAAATTTGACAATATCAATAGGGTCAATATCTTTATGAAGTTAATAAAATATTGATAGATGGAGCTCATCCAAGAACGTACAGAAAATGAAATACTTTTTTAGGTAGCTTTGAGTACTAAATACTCACTTTTTTGAGGTTATCGTCAATTAAAAAATATTTATAAAACATTTTCTAAAATTATTGAATGCTTTTAATAAACCGAATTAGTAAAAAACATTCTAAAAAAAAAAAACTGAAAAATTACATAACAAGTTTCAACTTTCAATGCTCATCTTCATCCACGCTTCTCTGAAAAAAATTCAAGTTATACGAATATGTTATATGTCGATGATTCCGGATAAAAATGAATTGAATTTTCTTTTTTTTTCATTTAATTCATACTAGTTTTGAAATGAGTTGGGACTTAAAAGTAGTCCATTAAAACTATTCCTGTTTTATTTCTCTTTTCCCTAAATTGTTTGTTCCAAGCGCTTCAGCAGCCTCTTCGAAAATAATATTTCCATTTAAAATTTTTTCTAGAATCACTTTCAATCTATACTTAGGTGTCTCAGCGAGACTGTTCATTAGAAGTTTATGGAATTCCAGCCAAACCAAAATTTGAAAATCTAATGTTAAGTATAATTAATCACGTACTTTCATCTAAATTATTTTCAGACTTATAGCGTCTTGTTATACCGAAGTCGCTATTCACTTTGTTATTTTTAAATGAAACACTATGTATATTTTTACATTTTTAGATGTGAATCATAATTCTGAATCATTTTTATTAAACCTAAAGCATATCTTAACTATTATTATTTTATAGATAAAATTCTTTTTCAAAATTCTCGACATTTGATAGAAGGTAGAAATATGTAATACCACTTTGTAGCAAATTTTCCTCCAATTTCTATCACATAAAGAAAGTTATAGTATTTCATTTAAAAAATTGATTTCTTTCACATTTTTTATTCACGCTAAATAATAGAAATTTTAAGACGTTGTTTTCAGTCAAAAATGTATTTTTTAAAAATACCTCTTTCAATGCAAGCTCAATTAGATTTTAATTTCTTACTTCATTTTAATTAGGAGTTATAGTCCATTTTGTGAACGTCAGTCAGCTGTCAGAATTTTGGAAAATTAATTTATCTCCAAACAGTATCAATAGGCTTGTTTCATTTAAATAAGTAATAAGTGAATAGCGACGTCTGGTACTACCGGAAGCGTTAGAATTCTAAAAATATTTTAGATAAATACAACGTAATCAATTATAAATTTAATTCTAAATTTTTTTGGACAGAACTTCTTTAAAAATTATAATAGACGGTCTCGCTTAGACACCCTGTATATTAGACCATAATTGACACCTGTATTTTGGGGATCAAGCTTTCGATTTTGGAAAAATCTTCATTTGTATTGTGTCACCTATACTGCCAAAATTTGATTTTTTTTCTTTTTTCAATGGATTTCATGACTGTGCTTCCACAAATATTGACAAAGCTTCTGGCAAGACAAGTTTTGATTTGTTTTGATTTTATAACAAATGCTCTTTTTATAAATGGTAGCACGTGTAGAATATTGCTAGTTACTTCTTTTTGTACAAGTCACGGGAACTTGAATTGTTCTTGTCGTTTGAATTTTCTAAAAGGCACATTAAGAAATAAAACTAAGTGGTTTTATTTAGGTGAAATTAAATTTTACTTTGCTAAAAATTTAATCTAGAAAAACTTTTTCTAATAAGTACTTTTTCGGTATTTACATGAATAACTCAAGTTTTAGATTTTTTTTAATAAAAACACCAACATTTTTTCCAAAAAGTATATTTTATACCAAGAGGAATAAATGTCTTTTCATTTTCCATTAATCCCATATTGTAAAAACTGTTGAGAATCTTTAAAATCAATACTGTAGGTTATTTTAATTTAGATTGGTTAGCCATCTCTTTGCTAGACGTTGATGTATAGCAGAAGACCTAGTAAACTACGATTTAGGTTCTAAAAAGTAAATCAATTGTGAATTCTAATTTAAATCTAAGTGTATTATATTGGTGATTTAAAACGTCTTAAATATGTCTAATTGGTGTAATTCATTTTGAATTTAAAATGTTAATTCTGATTATTATTATCATTATTATTATTATTATAATTATTAAAACCATATAGTTTCGCACTTTTTTTTAGTGATGTAAAAATAATGTGTAAAATGTATGGTAAATCTTCTTCCAACCAATAGGGTTCAAATATTTCGAAAATCTCTTCCATTTCCTTGTAAAATTAAACGTAAAACCAATATTCTATTTCATTAAAATCAGTAATGGAAGTAGATGCCAAAGCGTATCCTAAATTCAATAATAACATAGACACAAGTTGAAAAGCGGAAGTAGAGAAGTTTTAAACGATTTCTTATGCTTGCTTGCATTTTCTTATCCGCGTAAAGGATTAAATAGACGAATGCCAGCAGTAAATTTTCTACTAAACACCAACACTAACTTAGAAGATAGTGCTTAGTAAGAATAAACTAAGAATCTTATCTAAGTTTTAGGTAAATATCGTGTGTAAACGAAAGGTGGCTTTTTAAGAAAATGTTATCTCCGCTGCTCATTTGAACAACTTCTTTAGAGTGCTGTTTATCAACTCCTTTAGAAATTAGATGTTTAAGTACTTGTACCTCTTTTTTTTATCAACAATTATGCTCTTTATATTTAACAATTTGTATTTTAGATGAATGTATTTCTTTTTTTTTTTCTTTTTAATAATTAAATCTATTATTTTGGTCACACCACTGTTTCACAGTAATATTAGTAATCAACAGATAACACAATTAGGTTTTAATACCTACAGGTAGGTAAATTCTTTCTTATCCTAAATCCTAATCCTAATAATATGCATAATAAAATTCTAAAAATAACTGAAGACATACTTCAAACGCCATTAGAATAGAATAGAATTATAATATTTCTAACATTAATGCTATGCTCACAAAACAATTACAGCAACCACACGGGGTTATATCCTTACACACAAGAATTATTCATAATCAAGTGTTGTTCTTAAATCAAATTCGTACGAACATAATTAAGAACGAGTGTTAAACAATACATATTACTAAGAAAAATGCCAACAGTTAACTGTATCGGCATATGTGTGTTAAAGTGCAAAGTGCTATCTAAGCGATAGTTTTAACACTTGTAACACACGTTGCCGATAAAGCCAGGATAACTTGTACAGAAGTACACACGCAACAAAAGAACACCTGCTGCAGCATTTCGCTCTTATTGTGAGCTCATCAGAAGTGTATACTTAAGTGCGGTATACGACTGTACAAAGAAATTGATCAAGATAAAAGATAATCCCGTAGTACACCACTGAATATATACATTAAAACAAAAATAAATCAATAGATGGCAGCACCAAATCATAAACCGAATCAAGGTTATAAGCATTAATGTGACAAGAAAAAGATAATGTGTAAGACATCGCATTGAATCCTATAGAGTAAGCGAATTAATTATTTACTTTTAGATTAACTCAAATTGAATTTTCTTGAAGGTTACAATATTAACTCGCAGGTAATACAAAGTTTCTCTGGCCTTCCTGTTATTAACGATGGACCGCCTTACTGATATTTTGCGACATCCACTTTGTCAAGACCGACTGGACCTTGGACTTGATGACCTTTTCGAACTTTCGATGAATTATTTAATTGGTCCTTATTGATGAACTTTTAATGGAGAGTTCCATAATTAAGATGAAGTTTAATTCAGATGATAATAGCAACTGACTGTATACAAAAAAAATAGCAACTTAGCGCAAAAATAGTAAGTAAAAGTCTAAGTTTATTGGCGTTTGAAGAAACAAAATTTTTGCACTAAACTTAAGTTTTAGTGGTGCAATTTACGTTTCTCTATATAAGCTGAGGGTTACTCAACACCAGCCAAATACGTGATGAAAATTTTGAAATAAAAACATTTTTAGGCACTCATTTTAAAAAGAGACAATTTAATTACAAATGCAAAGAAACTAAAAGCATATTTGTAAGGTGATTGTGCTAAACCTAATAAGGAACGATTATTGAGATGTTAAGCAATAACCATAGGTACAAAGAAGAATTTGTGCAATAACACGAGTGAGCAGTGCACGCAGTTTGATTACACATAAATATTTAAAAGCAGTGTACGAAGGATGGCTAGAGAAAAAGGAATTAAATGAACTAAAAACCTAGTACTTTTTGTATGCATGTGAAAAAAGTAAACGACCGCTTCGTCAAAATCTGGTAAAATCACAATAGCAATTTGCACCACAAAAGTGACAGATTGATATTGACATTGTTATACTATCAAACCATCAAAAATTGATGCGCACAATTGAAGATTGCTTTTCAGTCTGACTGCAGTCTACGGGGTGACGTTTAAAGAAATGCTTGTATTCAATAGCGTAAAAGTCTGTCGGGTTGCGATATCAAGTTATCAGATTTTTAGGCGTCACCACCTTTAGAAAAGTGCCTACGTGAGGAAATAAAATACTTCAGGATTGATTCGAAATAAAAAAGACCAACATTAGTAAGTTAGGTTCTATTGAAATTTTAAGTCCAACAATTCCAAAATATATTTACTAAATCGGAAAATGAAGATCACGTACTAAAACAACAAGCCAAATAAGTAACACGAGCGATTGCTGCCTAAGTGAAAGTACCTTAAAACTATTACATTCAATCTCAAAACAAAATGCATCAAATACAATTTCATAAGTTGTATTTCAGTAGTGTGTTGTCTATTAAATTCACTTGGCAATAAAATTTTTGTTTTTAATAAGAAGTATTACATTTTTCTATACAACTTATTCGGTAGCTTAAAGGATGATTCACGTTTCACTGTGTCGTGGCCGAGCTGTGCCACGGACGGTTCACGGTCAAACATCTATAGTGTACTTTTTGTATAAACTGATTCATGGTTGACCGTGTCACGGCCGCCCCTCCGAATGTCTCGTTCAGGGTGTTGTTTCCTCGGCTCCTATCACGACACCTTGCAACATGAGCCGGGCGGCCTAAACATGCCGGCAACAACGGACTATAGCGAATTGAATGTAAAATGAACGACGAATCGTGTTGTTGAATTTGTGAGAAAGTTACCTGTTTTATATGGTATTACTCATTCTAAATATTTTGATGCTAAACATAAGAATGTTATTTGGAAAACAATATCCGCCGAAATGATACAGTTTGAAAAGTAGAAACTTATTTTATTAAATCTATAAAACCCCTGCATTCCCACAATTTTTTCAATAGTATACAATTAATTTAGATGTTACTACATGGGTTGCTTCAAATACCTAATAATTTCGTACAAATTAAAATAAAATCAAACTAAATTTGCATACCTCCACTGTTGATGAAAATTTTCTTTCAAAATTTCCTCACGGCAAATGCATCATTAGCAGGTTGATTGCTCAGTAGATTGCAGAGATCTGGTTGTGGGTTTTGTATGATTTGGCTTGTTAATTCTGTGTAATCTTTCCATTCGCATAAAAATTATGAATAACACAAGTAGATAGAATAACACAATCAACATTTTCTGGAGCAAGTTTTATTCTTCTGCAATATATTCTAAATCTTTGGGTCAAAATTCCAAAAGCATTTTCAACAAATCGCTGAGCCAAAGATAGTCTTCGATTAAAATTCGTTTTATCAGTGTCGACTGTAGATTGATGTCTTGGATAGGGTCGCATTAAGTATGTCTTTTAGTGGAAACGTTCGTCACCATTACATACGGTACAAAAGTCATGGATTTGTGTAAATTCTTGCCTGTAAGGTACATTGAGCGTGCTGGTTTCTAATTGTTTTTCTAGATTTGAACATGCCAAAATACCGTCATCATACCGCCCATAAGAGCCAACATCAACTGCAACAAATTTGTAGCAGGTGTCCACTAACGCTAACAACACAATTGAAAATGTGTGTTTATAATTATAATATATAGAACCGCTATTGACAAGGGCTTCAATAATTAAGTGTTTGCCATCAAAAGCGCTATATAATTCAGGAAAACCCCAAAGTTTTTCAAAGTCTTGTACAATTTTTTTCCACGTTTCTTCAGTTGATTGAGGTTGCCAAAACCTTTCAGAAGTCTGTCGACGATAGATTGACACGTGGAGTGTACAATTTGAGTCACAGTTGAATGACCCATGACCCAATCGAAAACTATATAATATAGTTTTGAACAAATCCCGAGTCGCCAAGAACCTGGAAATGACAGAAATTATAATTGTCCGAGTATCTATGTACACTATTCAACTACTATTAATAGGTTTTTGATTTTTTTTACAGATGTATGTAAAAAGAGGTGGAGAAACGTAAACCACTAGTAGAATAAAGACATGAATAAACGTAAACTAAAAAGTGGCCAGGGTATTACTATTATAAAAAATACAAATATGAGAAAAATTTAAGTTTTTACATCATCAGTCCAGGATCGACATACTATAAAGAGAACGAACAAGCGAAAGACGAAACAGAAGCAGTTCGAGTCCTACAAGGTTACTAAGCACAATGAAACTGAAAAAGCCAACAGCAAAGACTAGCCATTTTGCAACCTGACACTACACCACCTACTGATTTTGAGCGCCGCCTTGGCAAGGTAGTAGTAGAGACTTCAAATTCTGGAGATAAATTGAGGATGAAGATACCTTTCAAACGAGGTATCATTTAAAAAAACTATTTCGTTTTAAAATCAGATATTTGAAAAACATATTCTTCATCTCCATAAGAAATTTGGCAGACTTCAGATCGTTGACGCAATTTTTATTATAATGATATCCACCATTACACAGCCATTGCGCCTTGCTGAAGTGTTTTCTCTTTTCTCGTTGGTGCACGTGGGTGTTTTACAGCTGTCTTCTGAAGTTAAATTCTCACAAAAAAATTTAATGTAGGTTTCACAATTTCCAATTTAAATTGGCGTTTACAGTAATCTGGCTACATTCACCGTGGGTATTTGGGTTTCTTTTCTATTTGTTTTAATTCTGATTGTCCACTAATGCTTTTAGCACGTTGTGTTCGGCATCTTATACTCGTTATATACGTTACCGGGATAACTCTCGAGGGTGCTGGAGTAGTTACCTAAAACCTTCCCTGTTAATAACGACAACACCACGGCTCCGCAGTAATTAGGCCGCAGGCCAACGGGGAGTACCACGTCGTCAGAGGTTGGTTATGTCGTATATCTCCAGCAGGGAGTCACCGGTGTGCTGTTTTTCTCCGTACGCCACCCCTTAGAGGAATCCTTTTGGTCTATCTACCTTCCCTGAACTGTCGATAACGGAGCTAGCAGAATACTTTCATTCCCCGGAACTACACTCGACATATTACAGCTAAGTTTTAGTATTTAAATCACTTACTCATAAATAATTGAGGCGCGTGAAGCTTGGGTACAGGTGACACAAACGGCTCGATAATTAACATATAAGTAACTTTATTCGCTGTATCCTCGTCAACAGTAAATTTGTTTTAAATCAGCTCAATAAGGCCTGGGTTGCTTAATTTTAGGGCGGTTGTCGCGGACACAAAAGGCCTTTTGGGTTTGAGGAGGTACTTACCATTTCTTTTATTGTTTAGAGTTAATGTAACCAGCCGTGTGTAAATGATATGTGCACGCAGAGCCTTAATAGCAGCTACTTTTCTGGTTTAATTTGAAGGAGAACTCTTAACTCAAGTGTTTCACTAAAGCTTACCTGCAACGGGACATCGTAACTAGAAGCCTGATTTATTGCAAGCGAGGCTGCTGCACAACGCACGTAACTATATGCGACAGTTCTCTATTTCTGTCACATCATCCTACTATTTTTTTTTTTTTTAAGATTTGTTTGTGATACTGTATTGTATGTCTCTCTCTCTCTCTCTCTGGTTTGTGTTTCGATCTAGCATATTAGTTTTAAGTAAAACCTGTTAATCTCCTGTTGGTCGGTTTTATTTCTTTCTTTTACTCAGCAGGTTCTTGTTAGACCAGCAGTTAGAATTCTTATAGCTATTCAGGAATCCACGCAACTCTTCGACTAAGCCGGACGCTGCTGTTAAGTTCACTTTTTGTAGACGAATTATATCCAAACTCTAATCAGATAAAGAACACATCCTAGCCTCTATGGACCTGTTGTACAAAAATTTAACATACATATTGTTATGGATTGCATACTTTGTTTAATATAAAAAATTTGACTTCTGTCAATGAAACTCTTAATGAAAATTTGTTTGAATACCCACAAAACATTTTATAAACAAATAAAAGAATACGAAAACTTAAATTTAAAAAATGTTCAATAAAACACAGTATACAAGCAAATGAAACCATTAAATAAATAATTTTTATTCGTTATATGATTAACAACTCTTTCTCGGTTTGAATTTCTTATTAAACATTGTGGTAGAGAAACGTACGTCCTAGACCGAAAAATATTTTTCTCGATTGACAAAAATTATTAAAATAACTAAATTTGTTTATTTTCTATATTATTTAAAACATTATCATGGCAACTTGACTAATTTGGGGCGTCATTTAATATTATTCTTGATTTTTTTTAATGTTGAATTTTCTCTCGGTACGTTAAAGATAAATTTCTCAGGCTTGATATACAAATAACTATTATTATGTAGAGATTATAACTTTAATTTACCATAAAAATTAAATTTGTTAATTACACTTTTAATTCTGGTGGTGTTAATCGATGATGCAGTAGATGTATCATTATGATGATTTCGGTAATTGAACGATGGCAGTTTTCTTGCTTGATGTTTCTTCTTCAACCAAATGTTATAACTTTAATTTTGTATACAGATTTCTACTTACTTGTGCACTTTATACTTTAGTAAATTTAGTAAATCGATCTAAATAACGACCGACTTCAATTTTCTTTTCTACATCTTCATACTATTCGTTTCAATTGACCAAATTTGTATCTTGAATGTTTATACTTCTAGTTCTCAATGCCGTCTCCTCACTTCTTCAACGTACACAAATACACCCTCCTTTCACCCCTTTAAAATACATTTTGTCTTTTATTAATTATTGGTTTTCTTTCAACATATACAAATTGTTTTACCTTTGACATTTGCCCATCGCTCGTCTAAACTGAAACTTTAACTTTGGTGTTTTCAACACGTGCACCGACTGACTTGCATTGCACGTTGAATTGCTTTTTTATTCGTTATCATGTGCAAACACTTTTATAAATAGATTTTCATTTGTAATGTCAATTTTGCTATTTTTGAATGCTACAAATAATATCTTAATCTACTTAACTATTATCTTTATTAACTAAACGAAAATATTTATTTACACAACACCAATCAAATTATTTTATTAAATAAATGTAGATCAATTTTCAGAAATCATTATCTCACATAATTATTTTAATTCTACGTTTTGATTTAAATGAAAACATTTACCATAAATTATTAATAATAATTTTCGATTCAAGTTTTTGTTTAAAATAATTCTTTCAGTGACAATATGAAAAAAGTGTAATGTAAAACATTTAAAAAACACCTAGAAGTTGTTGAACGATTTTAATGAAATTTTCAGGAAACGTCTATTTTCATTAAACAAAGTGATGATTAAAATTTAAAAACAAAAGAACAAAAGCTTCAAAAGTTTTTTCAATAATGAGTTGCTCCGCCACTATTTGTAAATGCATTCATCTAGACGGCTTGGCGTGCTATCAATCAAGTGATCTATAGCTTCTTGTAGTATATCATCCCAACTTCTTGAATCTGTTGCAAGAATCGTTAGTAAATTATCTGGAGTGCGGTAAATTACCCACTCGCCTACCAATCATATTCCATACATGTTCAATTGACGACAAATCAGGCGACCGAGCAGGCCATGGGAGGACGGCAATGTTAGATTCTTCCAAAAACCGTGTTGTAGCCCTTCTCCGCGCATCCGTCCGAGCCCTCATACGACCATCGTGGGCTTACAAGCAAAATCGGGACTCGTCACTAAACACAATTTGATGCCATTCTTGCCCAAATTAACCCTTCGTTGCTCCACTCTAGTCTTCGTAGACGGTGAAGTGGATTGTAAGAGGAAGACATAAAATGGACAATATGAACGCAACCCATAAGATATTATCCGGCGATAAACAGAATGACATTGACACCCTAAGTCCGACACTCTCATCCAATCATTTGCAATTGAGTCGATTTGTTGAAAATCTATCTTGAGCCAACATTCTCAAGCGACGTTCTTCGCGATCTGCCAGTCCTTCGAGGACGTCCAGATCCACGGCGACGATGTTGAACCCTTCCTCGGACCATTTGGACCAACACACATACCGATGAAACATTTCGGTCATAACGACGAGCAATTTCCTCTTAGCGAAAGTCCGGCCTCTCTCATACCAATAATATGGCCACGTTCAAAATCACTTAATTGGATAAAATGTTGATGTTGACGTACTCTCGGCATTGTTTTCAAGTTCAGAATGAAATTGTAACTTGACAGTTACTAAAATGGTCTAATACTTCAAATTTATTGTTACTATGTGCTATGGAAACAGCAGGCAAAAAATTCAAAACTACTGGCTTGATTTTATTCAAATATTAATCACAACTTTGTTTTAATGAAAATAGACGTTTCCTGAAATTCCATGTAATTACCTTAAATTGTATAAAGACCTTATATTAATGTTTTATACCTAAAATGAATTGTCATTATATTCTTAATTAACATTTAAATGCAAAAAAAGTGTTTTTTCTCAACTTTTTTCCTGAGTGAAAAATAATGAACCAACATTAATGTGTAAAAAGAAAAGTTGTAGAGAATAAAAATACGAATGAAGTGAGTAGGTATTACCAATTAAACTCGATCAGGTAATAAATTTCCAAGAAAAATCAGAAAAAAAGAAGTGAAGTATTTGTGTTTTCTTTTTAAATTTAGCAGCACCGTCATTTTGAAATGGTATAAATATTTCAGGAAATAAAGAGTAATACATTAGCAGACATTATTGCAAAATCCTGCAATTGTCGCGTTTAATTAGTTCATGCAAAATTGCGATTTAAAATTTTTAAAACAATATATTCACTCGAGCTTGAATGCTCTGTGGTCGTCCGTTATCAGAAATAAAAAAATTGTGAAATTGAAATAGAAGGGGAAAGAAAATCGTATATTCATATTTTCGATAAAATCATATTTAACACGCAAAATGCATTCAAAGATGACTAAAATCACCGGGTGAGAGAACCTGCCGGAGTAGTGCGAAGTACCCGTCCGCTAGCCGTTTGAGGGAGGACTGCGATTTATATAAAGGGCGCTGATACGGGACCCAGGTACTCTCCTCCGTTCTCACTTGATCATTTTAAGTCACCTTTACATCCATTTTTGCGTGTAAATATCATTTTATCGAAAATAAGAATATACATTTTGTTCACTGCTATCAACTGCAGATTTTTTTTTATTTGACAGATTGAACGACCACACTGAACATTCAGTCTCGATTAATATATGCTTAAAAACAATCAAATCCCAATTTTGCGTAAACTAATTTGCCCGACAATGGCAGGTTTCACACACTTAGTACCTGAATCATTACTTCCTATTTCCTGAAAGAATGTGCTACATCTCAAAAACACGGATCTACGAATTCAAAAGAAAACAAAACTCACTTTCCGATTTTTCTAGAATTTATTACCTGATCTGATATGTTTATTCTCCACAAATTCCTTCTACACCATTAATGTTGGTTCATTACTTTCACTCAGGAAAAAGTTGAGAAACACTTTTTCATTTAAATGTTAATTAACAATATAATGACTATTTTAATTTTCGGTATAAAACAATGATGATATAAAGATACTTTACTCTAATTCTGATATTAAGCCAAGGCATCTGGTATCCTACTATTACTTTTGTCAAAATATATCTCTATTTACTGTACAATAAATATCCAACAAACTTTGTTCGTTTAGTGAACGAAGCCTATACTGCTTGGTTGAAATTCTAAGTATCGGAAACCCTGACTGTGTGAAAGCCATAGAAGACTTTGATAGTGAGTATCCATCGTTATACGATGAAGCAATATCTGAGATCAGAGTTGTATTCAATGGTTTCATGCGGCGAATTTAGAAAGTGTCAAATAGAAATGGTAGATGGTGAGTATTAAAGTTCTCCAGGTAGACAGAATAGTGATTCAGTTGAGAAATTACATTAATTTGTTCTGACACTTCATAATTATTTTTATGTATGTATCTATTGATGGTTACATTGAAGAGGGAAATACGTTCAATATTGGTGGACAGTTAACTACTCACTGATTGTACTGCAACTATGTAATTTTCATTATTTTTAAGATTCTGATCTAAATTCTGCCTACATGCCCGACTTACCCTACAACATTAATCTCCTAAACTTTGGCTTAAATGGTTAATATCTATATGTCGATTAGCCCTTAGATGGACTTTGATTTTATTTTATTTTGCCATTTTGATGTGTTAGTTATACTGATGAGGACATTCTTGCAGTTATCTGGGTTCATAGCAACTGATTTACAGTTTCATTTGATTCACAACAAATGCTTTAGAGATGTGCATAGTAACGAGGTAAACTAACTCTACATAGATTAATGGCTAATAAGCCATTGCATAGAAGCAAGAAATGTTACAACACAGTACCCTGAATTCTCGTGCTGGTGTTTTAATAACTACTACATGAATGACACTTACACATTAAATTCTAAACATTAAAATAACCAACTTAAAATACACTCACCGGTATAAAATCGATCAGTTTACCAATTTTTGCAAATTTATTTTGAGGGGCTCACAAACTTATCAACTAGCTGTTTTTTATTCACAGAAAACAAAGAAATATTTGTTTTGGTTATTATGGCTACTACAAAACATCGTGTGTTCCAACAAGCCGCTGTCAAATTGAATTTTACAGTTTTATGATGACGCCGTTTTAAGTTTATCGCTTTTTCGGTTTATTTTTGCAATTTATTCTCATTTTTATCTAGGAGTATTTGAATTGGTGACTACTGAATAACAAAACGGTATTGAATTCGAGAATTCAAAGCAAGAGCTATCGCTTTAGTTGAAGACAGACGTAAGCGAAGGAACTGCCAGAAAAAGGCTGAAAGAGTACGGTTTACATGCAAGAAGATCAGAGACCTCGTGCAGCACTAACCAGAGTATACCATGTTGAAAGACTTTATTTTGGGCATAGTTTTCAAACTGGACCGAACAATGGGACCAAATTTGTTTACGGATGAAACAAGATTTTACCCTTAAATTTTCAGAAGGCCACCAAAAAGTACGGCGAAGAGATAACAAAGATTTGTTCTGTGCAATCGTTCCGAAAGATCGATTTGGTGGTGGCTCAATAATGGTAGGGGGGGGGGCATTGGGAGAGAATATTCCACAAAATGCCATTGTACAGCTTGTGGAGGGACTGAAAAGACGAATGGAAGCTGTTATTTGGGGCAAAAGGAGGCAATACGCTTTATTTTTTTTTGTTGCATTGTGTTTTTAATTTTTTTTTTATTTTGCATTGTTGCTATATATTCTTGCTGCTGTTAACAATGTAACACATACTTGTTGATTCGTTTGCCTTAAAACCAAGTCATATGCTCTTCAGAATGATTAACCAACCTCAAAGTAGTCATAGAAATCGAAAATAATTTAAATGGTACCAAATAATCAAAATTGAATTTTATGCCTTTCAGTGTTGTAAGCTGCACTAATAATGCGAAGTTTTAAGATTTGAGGCACTGAAGTAATGCATATTTATTATTCAACGTAATTATGGTATGTTTAAAAATAAAATTAATAAACTACGATTATTTGCAACTTTCCAGCAGTGTTTTTAAATATAACCATTGGA
This sequence comes from Abscondita cerata, assembly GCA_030710515.1. Classification (NCBI taxonomy): domain Eukaryota; kingdom Metazoa; phylum Arthropoda; class Insecta; order Coleoptera; family Lampyridae; genus Abscondita; species Abscondita cerata. The sequence continues at coordinate 34,844 of JALBCR010001356.1, read as the reverse complement.
TTATAAATTACATATAAAAGGTAAATTATTTATCATAAATAAACACACAAGATTGGTTGAAATTTTGCGTTTTGAATAATTAATAATTTTTTTTAAATAAAACAAAATTAAATTAGAACCAACATTTAATTTAATATAAATTGAATACAAGAGATAGTTAATACCGTTAAAAACTAAACATTTTCTTCTACAAATAAAACATCATTTTCGCTTAGTCGATTTTACCACCAATTTAATCAAATAATAATCTTTATTATTTTATACAAGGACTAAGTTTATTGACTAACTAAGAATAGTATAATCGTCAGATAACTCTTCATTTTTATTAATAAAAATATTATGTAAAAGCAAGTTACTTGCTACAGTTTTTGTTATTACCGTAGTAATTAAGTGCTGTCAGTTTGATGTTCATTAAATTTATTCCTTCGCCTAAGGTTTTAAGATTTATTTTTCACAACTTTAACGAAAGCATAAATCGCAATTTATGAGGCTAACGTTTAAAGTAAAATCCGGTACAATTAGAAGCAGCAAGAAAACAGATTGTGCAATAAGAAGAAATGTTTGAAAACAATGAATCAAAAAATAATAAAAGATAAGAGCACTTTCAAGCAAGGGCAAAATAAAAGAAAGAATAAAATATAATACATAATTAAACATTGAAAGTGGAATAAAATGTAAGCCGTTGTACGTTTTTTATTCTCATATTGTATTTACTTACAATTTCATCATCTGGTATTACAGTTTTTTATTGATGAATCTGTATTACACATTCCATGTTATTCCGTGAAAGATTAAACTCAATAAAACTACAATTTGTTGTTCACAACGTTAGTTTTCAAACGAGTATTTTAAGCTTTCCTGACATGTTTTAAAGCACGTTGCAACTGTTCATCTCGCAACGCTTTTAATTATTTTATTTAAACGTGCTAAAAGTTTGATATAATGTATCTTCATTGTTGCTTTATTACAAATGACAAACAATTTCCTGCAATAATGATGATAAGTATGAAATTGTAACAATGGATTAATTACTTATTTGCGAATTTATATGTTTAGAATCCATTGGGACGCGAAACAGTTAATATGGTTGCAATTACATTCATACATACATATAGATATATACAGGGTATTGATCGAGAGAACGGAGAAAAAGCGTTAATTGTGATGAATCTGTAGAAGTAGGAACAATGCAACTATGTTCAATAACATATTCAAATATGTTTCTAACTTGTGCAAATTTGTATTGTGTTGTTTTCTACTCATTTAATGGAAATTCGTTTATTAGAATTTACCATCTGTACTGTAATAAAATTTATTGCAATACAAATCTTTCATTACGGTACATATTTAGAACTAATAGAATTGCGACATTTTCCGAATATCAAATGTTCCATCAGTAAGATACAAATTAAAAATCAGTAGAAATCCACTACATATTGCTATGAATATACTCTCAACCTAAATTACTACAATTAATAACTACTAGTAGTGTTGTATTATAGAATTTGTGTTTTTTTTACTATTATACAGGGTGTCTGTAAAAGGTCTTTACACAAGCCTACCACATATCCTTTGACAAAATAAGCTGATTTTAGTAAACTTACTTTAGTCTAAAGTAGCTTAGTTTGGGCGCTATGCGGCGTTGAAGTTAAAATTTGAAATCGTTTTTTATTATAAATTTAAAATGGTTTATGTGATTTTAATAAGATTTGGCATAGTTAGTTAATGTTATTGGACGAATGTTTTGAGAAAAATTTTTATTTTTGTTTGTTTTCGAGAAAACAACAAAAATTACCTATGCGGTGCATTCGAAAAAGAATAATCTAATCCAGTCGCCTGTGATTTTTTCTATGAATTTTGCATTTTCTACAAAACGGCACTCAACAATTGAATACCCTAATGGTTTTGCAAAATTTGTTTCTTAATAATCCTCATTTGATTATTTTACACAAAATCATTTAAAAATTAAGTAACTATAAATGAACACAAATAATGTCACAAAAACTGTTCAAAGTGTTCTCCATTTACACGCATACAAAGATTTATACGACGAAGGAAATTAAATTGTACTCTTCGCAAAATTTCTCTATCACTTCTAAGGTCATTTATAGCATGTTTAATACGTTGTCATAGTTCTACTTCATTAGCCACAGGCGTTTTGTAAACCACGGACTTCAGATGTCCCCATAAGAAAAAATCAGCTGGTGTTAAGTCTGGAGAACGTGGTGGTCAATTTACAGGAGCGTTATTACCTCTCCCTATCCATTTGTTTGGGTATACTAGATGTAAGTAATTTTAACATCAACTGAAAAATGTGGCGGGCTCCATCGTGCATGTACCACATACTCTCCGAAGTTGTAGAGGTAACTCGTCTAACAAATCTGGCAATATGTTTTGTAAGAACTGCAAGTAGATGGCTCCCGTTAATGTTTGAGGAAGAATAACAAGACCAACAATAAAATCGTCAATTATTCCAATCCACACATTAAGTTTAAATTTGCGTTGAAAATGGTTTATCTTTATAGCATACGAGTTTTCAACGGCATAAACGCGTTCGTTATGGGAATTAGTTACCCCTTCTTGTAAACAAAATAGTGTTGGTAAAGTTTAAATCTGCTTTTCTTTGCCTATTAACAAAGCGACAAAACTCAAACGCATTTCAAAATCATGTTCTAAAAGATCTTGAACTGTTATTTTATGATATAATATGCTCTCTAATTATTGCGTGGACCACATCTTTACATACTCCTAGTTCCCTACCTATTCGTCTAGTACTTATTTCTGGATCTTCTTCAACACGTTCTAAAATTTCTTCTTCAACTTCAGGAACCCTTACAAAACGCTGCCTTCCATAATCAGCGGTTGCAGGAGCAAAGCGACCGGTCTCCGAAGACGTCGCTCAACGGCAGCAAACGTTGGGTGACTTGGTACTCGACGATTTGGAAACCTTTCAGAATACACCCTAACACATTCTCGAGTATTTCCTTCACAAAATCCAAATACCAATAGCATATCGGTATATTCTGGATTGGTGTATTGTAACGCCATGATAAATCACCAAAATTAAGCTTTGTAAATTATTATTAGAGCACTTAACAAACTTTTGAACACTAATGACAATTTGTGATAGAAATCATAGGCGACTGGATTACCTTATGCTTTTTGGAACGCACTACCATAAACTCTTTTTTTCGTTTTTCTCGAAAACAAATAAAAATAAAAATTTTTACAAGACACATAATTTAATCGTTTTTGAATACTCTATCGAATAAAAATTATTTTGTGTCTCTACTACTGATAACAAAAAATTATGTTAGTTTTCATAATAGTTATGCGTGTTTCATTCACTTTCAGTATTCGTATATTTTTGTAATTTTCTAACAACATTTGTCCAATAATATTAACTAACCATACCAAATCTTATTAAAATCGCATAAGTCGTTTTGAATTTATAATAAAAAACAATTTCAATTATTTTAACTTCAAGGCCGCATAGCGCCCAAACTAAGCGACTTTGACTAAGGTCAGTTTACTTAAATCGGTTTATTTTGGTCTAAGGAATATGTGGTAGGCTTTGTAAAGACCTTTTACAGACACCCTGTATAGTCCAGTGACTTTAGACGAAAATAGGTCTTCAGTACGAAAAAATATATCGATTTATGCCAGGAGGCCAATTTAGGTTATTATGAAAATGAAAGATAATTAAATCTTCTATAAAAATGATAACACTGACAACGAAATTGCATTAACTAACGTTTGACTCTCAGACTAAAATATAAGTACTTATAGACAAGTAACGTGCACCTTTGTTTTAAGTCTTGATAGAAAAGAGGTGCAAAGATTTGTTATCACTGTCATGACGGGTAGAAAATAATAAAAACTACTTCAATTCAGCATTGAAAATGTTAAACTTACGCCCGACTCGTCACTGTTAACCTAAAATGCTGTAACTGTTTAGCGTCGTCCTTCAGTGCACTCTTCTAACATTCCGCTTCATTTTTGGTATAAAGCGAGTATAGCGTTATAATATTAATGATAATAATAATAGTTTATTACCCAATAGATACATGATCCAATTATAAGGTAAAATAATAAAATAATAATAAATTTAAATAATATAAAAATAAAAAATAAAAATAATAAATGTTCAAAAAGAAAATTAGAAAAATTAAGAAGTATCTAATAACAAAATAAAAAATAATGAATGTATTTGTATAATGTATAAATATAAACAATCACCAAATTAATAACTCTCTATTACAGTTTTAAGGCGTATTTAAATGCATTAAATGAATAGGCAAATATGTCAATTTCTTGTTAAATATTGTAATACGCTTTAAACATTTTATAATTTGGCGCATTGCCGTGATGATTAGTGCTGAGTCCGGTAGCTAAAAGTTAAGCATGTTCTGGTTCCTTTTGATGGTACGTTAAAGTTAATATTACCTAAGGCAACTGAGCTATTTCTCGCACCATGTATTAATTTGTATAAATGTTTAACAAAGATAGTTTTATGCCGTATTGTGAAATAGATATATATATATTGAAATTCAGCAAGAAGTGAGTGATAAGGATATCCACGGTGTGGATAAGCATTATGCTTTAATTTATATAAGTACTTTAAAATCTTTTTTGTGTAGATTCCTATATTTGCATATTTTTTGAGTTATAGAAGACTCCAACTAAAGCACAATAATCTATTCGACTTAAATCAAATGTATTATAAAGTAGTGTTAATGATTTATAATTTATGAATGATTTTGCATTTCTCAAATGAAGAAGTTCTATTACATTTTATTAAGCTCTACAATGTGATCGCTGAAATTCAGTGAACTGTCAAATTTACCTAAGATCACAGAAATTATTGGTTCTAATACTAATTGATCGATGATTTTATAGTGAAAACAAGATGTTATACGCTTCTCGAATAAGACATTACTCTACATTTATCAGTGTTAATTATCAAATGATTACTTAGGCACCAAGTTCACCAAATCATTCTGTAATATTGCTATGATTAGCTTCAGAATTTATCTCTGTAAATTTTAGATCGTCTGCATAAAGTAGGCATGAGGATGAGAAATAGTAGAAACATCATTTATTAATAACAGAAATAGTAGAGGCCTAAAGTTGAACCTTGGGAACGCCGGACGCAGCATAAAACTTGTAGGATTTAAAGCCACCATATTCGACTATAAGACTTCTATTACGTAAATACGATGTTAATAAACTAATCTAAGCTTAGGTGTAATATGAGAATTCATTTTATGTATTAAAATTCTATGTTGATAGTGTCAAAGCTTTGGACAGATCTGTATAAATTACATCAATTTGGCATTTCTTATTAAGAGAATCAGAGATGGTCTGGTAATGTGTTGTAAGTTTGTAGCTGTGACCTTCCTGGAACAAATCCATGTTGAAAGATTGATATGTCATGTTGTATGTGAGTATATATGTGCTCAGATAATATACCTTCTAAAAATTTTGATGATTGCTGATGATACATATTGGTCTGTTGTTTTCAATAAGTTGCTTATCTCCGCTTTTAAAACAGATGTATTCTAACATCTTTCCAGCATCTGGAAAGTAACCTTCTTTAAAAATAAGATTAAAGGTATAAGCAAGAGGTGTGCATAATATAGATCTACAATCTTTTAAGAGGAAAGACGGAAGTTGATCTATACCAGCAGTACAGGAGCCTTTGAGTACTCTCATGTGACGCAAACCATACAGTAAAACGACGTTATTCGTCTAGCTAGTTAAATTTAGTCTGAGGTTTGATTGGCCGATTAAAATTTGTGTCCACGCTACTTGAGTATATGAACAAAAATAACATCTAATGTAAATTCATGCGCTACTAGATTAAAATGTTAGCTTGCTTTTGATAGTGAAAAATGAATTTTGAAGAAAAACGGAATACTATTGTAAAATAGTATATTATGATACGTTTTATAAGAAGCATTTGGCGCACGTCCACGGGTTTAGGGCACGACGAGTGCAGCGAGGAGGCCTCTAAAGGAGTAACATTAAACATCAATTTAAATATTGTAAATTAATTTTTGGTTTCTGCTATGTATGGTGGACCAGAAATCTTTTTAAAATTACAGGCATCCACAACAAAAAAAATTTCAAAACTTAATTTTTGATATCCTGAGAGTCTAATGACATTTTATCTTGAAGCTTAAAATCGGTGAGAATCCCAATTAATCGAAATGCCTGGCAACTCTAGTCGCAATAAACAAAAAATGTTATGGTTGTTTCAAAGAATTTCTCATACTGTATTTGCTAAAATCATAAGAAAGGAGTTGGCAACTTTCCATTGTACTTAATTTGATTACGATTTATGATTTCAGAATCCAGTGTAAACATATAGCAAGTTCGTTCATAGGTAGTACCATGTAATACATTGATAATTTGTTCAATTCAGTTTACTGTGAACTGGAAATAAACATATATGGTGTTGAAACAGACTTAGGATATAAGTTTCCATTAAATCATCCATTCATCAGCAGAATTTCGCAACTGAAATGGTTTCCATAAAAGCATTAATAAAATGTTAAAATATAATTAGAATTTTTTTCTACTTTGCCTCTTTCACAACCCATTTTAATGGAAAACTTACAATTGAGATATTTAGGGACTTTGTGGCAGTTGGAGTAGCCAGCTACGATTTTTGAATTCTGAAAATTTAATATAATTAAATTTATTAAAAATGAGTTCTGATGATAGCATTCCATGCACCTCCAGAAATACGAGAAATTGCTGGCAATACTGTTGGCAACTTACTGCCTAGTAAGTCTAGGCTAAAATACGAAAACAATATAAAATTTTTTGACGAATGGTGTGTTGCCAATAAATACAAGTATGTTCGGAGAACGTTTTATTAGCTTACTTTGAGCTACAAAGAAAAATACCAAGCCTTCGACAATGTGGACAATTTATTCTTTTAGATCTTGTTTAAGCATAAACAAAATATTGATATTTCGAAATACAGTAAGTTGCAAGCTTTTTAAACGTTCTTCTGAAGGTTACACTAAAAAAGCAAAATCCTGGAGGAAGAAGATATTAGCAAATTTATCAAGGAAGCGAATGATCAAACATACTTGGCAATGAAAGTAGGTATCATATATATTTACAGCTTCATTTCTGAATAGGTAGCGTTAATTTCAGATCATCTTAATAATGGGGTACTGTGGCGCTTTAAGGCGCGAGGAACTAACCAGCATGAGTTTAGTTAGATGACATTGAATATAAAGTTGATTCAATAATGGTTTCTGTCTCTAAACCAAAAATAACGTGCCAAGAGTCTTTTGCCATAACCAATCCGAGTTGGATCGATTTAATAAAAAAATATGCTAATTTACGACCCTCAACAGCAACGCATAAGCGATTCTTCTTAATTTACCGAAATTGCAAATGTGTGAACAGCCCAATTGGGATTAACATCATGGAAAGAGTTTCAAGGATAACGCCAAATACTTGAAATTGCCAAACCCTGAACTTTTCACTGGGCACTGTTTTAGGAGAACCAGTGCCACACATAACTTGGCAGATCGGGAGTGATTTACTAACAATTAAGCGTCACGGGATGGAAATCCTCTGCGGTTGCAGAAAGTTATATTGACGCGTCTTTGAAAAACAAACTTCAAGTTTCTCAAATGCTTTCATCAGAGCCCACCAATAGTAACCTGCCTGGATGTTCCTCCTCTGCTTCCACCAATTGTCACACCACTCCTACTAATAATTTTCAACAAAATATCGTAACAAGTCATAATTTTTACCTGGTCCCGGATTTAACATTATTCCGCATTCTCAAATGCTTTCATCGAGCCCACCAATATTAACTTGCCCGGATGTTCCTCTGCTTCCAGCGACTGTCACACAGCTCTAATATAAATAATTCTCAGCACAATATCGTATCGACCCATAATCTTTTACCTGGTGCCGGTGTTAACATTAATCCTCAGCAAAACTCAATGTAACTATTAATATTTATAATAATTGTACATTTCGTCACATAATTAAAGTAAATCGTTTTGTTTGTTTACTTGTATTTATTAATAAATAATCGACCAAGAAAAATCAAGGTTAGGTAAACTGTACGTAGATTTCTGACATTCAATGTTAGTGTTACCAACATTAAAAATATAAGTACACTAGCGCTATAAACGCACTCGAATTTCTATTAACGCACCGCTTTAGTGCGGTTATAGCTTTGTAAACGACGCGAAATAGAAAAAATAATTTTTGGATCTCAATAATAAAAAAATGGCAATTTAAAAAAGTTGAAAGTCAACATTTTGAAGTAATTCGTCAATTCAAAATCTGATATTACTAATCGTGTAGAGAATGCCTTAAAACTTATTACTATGGCAAATATTTTAAAAGTAATGTCGATAGTGTGTCTATAAAAGCACAAGACGCTTACTTTGAAACAGACGTTGTATGGTGAACAAGTTGAAAAGTGTCCAAACATTTTAATATAAATTGAAAACAAAATGGATTTTTATACATGGAAAAATGTAAGGATGGTACATAATAAACTTTTATCTTCACAAATGTGAAATTAAATACTTCCAAAAGTCAATTTTTAAGCAGTACAAACTCAATTGAATACGATTAATCTCAAAAATTAAAAGTGAATTCTTTATTAAAATATGTAGATGAAGTCCAAATTTAATAGAATTTACACAAAACTTGAATAGTCATGGCTTGAAGTTCATATTATATAAAAGGTCCATATTGTTTAATTATGTAGATGAATTATTATGTACATACAACAAACGCATATTTAGTCCAGTCACTTTAGACATTTCTAAATAATAATACGATAGAGTTTTGATTTTGGACAGTGAACTCGAAAGTGGTTAGAATATGGAGTTCCACCCTAATCGTTAGGGTGGAACATCCCTTTCGAGGAAACCTACCCCTGGTGCGATTCAAATTAGAGTTTTCCTCATTTAACTTCTAAATAGTTGCTCGGACGACAAAATATCATAGGACTAAATATTTGCTATAAAATTTTGCATAAAAGTCTCGTATACAATAAAGCTTAATTCTTATTGTAATATTATAAATTTATATAAAATGAGGGAAACCACTAACGAGTCCGCGCCAGGGGTATTTTTTCGTTCAAAAAGGGATGTTCCATCCACGATTAGGGCGGGAACTTTTTTCCCCTTATTTCTAATTCTTTCGAAAATTTACTGTCCAAAAATCAAAACTTTATGAATTATTTAGGATCTAATGGCTATTTTTGCCTAAAGTGGACTGGACTAATTGTATGCATTGACTATACGAGATGAGGTATACGCCCTAGTCCGGAAACTTCAGTGCCTCATTTAACGGCTTAATTTTTCGTTATTCGTAAAAATGGAAGATATCATTTTTATAGAAATTTCAATTATTTTTCATTTTCATAATTACCTAACATTGGTCTCCGAGCCATAGAAATCGACCTTTGACCTTGAATAATTAATGACGCGACACTGATATCGTTCTCGATTTTTGACATTTTGTTTAAAACACCAAGATAAAAATTGACGGATCTAATTTTTCGTACGGAAATTCCTAAATGACTGGGCATATAGCCGTCCTTGATTTTATGCAACTCATATAGTGGCTATTAAGACACTCGCATCGCATTATGCCATTGCTCGTGCTTTTAATAGCAATGACTACATGCTCATTGAATAAAATACAGTGTACCCACTTTAGTTGTTAAACATATGGGCAACTTCTTTTTTTATTAGTTAATTTTACAAAAAAGTAATTGTTTATAAAAAGTTCTGCATATTTTAGAAATCGGAATTGCAATCATCAGACATAAAATTTATTCAACTATATATGAGGTTTGACAAAAATTATGTGGTTTGGTTCAAGAGTAAAGTACGTTTATTTGCAACATTATCGAAAACTGTATAATTTTGAAAAGTTTTTCGGAATAAAAAATATGTTTTAATATGCATTTAGGTACATTCTTCTACTTAAGTTTTTTTTACAAATTTTACTCAAATTATTGGTAATCGAACATTTATCTTTTTTATTTATTACAACATGATAAATTTGCTATTCCGATCGGGAAAGGACTAAACAAATTTATTTATAAGAATCTGATGAATACACCATTAAAGTAAAAATACGCGTATATCACTGTAAATATTTCTAATATCTGATGATTGTATTTTAGATTTTAGAAAATGCAGAACTTTTATAAAGAATAACTGGTAAATAAATACTAAAAAAGTTTCCGATTTTTTGCCAACTTAAGTAGACACACTGTATAGTCTCATAATCCCAAAACCGCAGCATGTTGGAAACTTGTATAAAAAAAATAGTAAGATTGTTAAATATTGATGAGAAACATATCTACCTGTAAGCTGTTAGTATTGAATAATGGAATAAAAATGTATACAACAATAGTAATTTGTATCACAAGTCCAGAAGCCGTTTATTTCAAAATTCAAGTATAGGATCGTAGACTGAAAAGGTCAGTTTGTAAATGTAAATATCGCATTGGCGTTTCTGGATATCAAAAGCAGTACTTTTTTTATCGAAACTGATTTAAATTTGTGAAGTAGAAGCTGCATTAAAACTTAGTTTTGTAAATACTCAGCTCATTATTCCTCATTTATTTAAGTAGCTAAGCGGACATCCTAGTAAACCATTAGCATTAAAACAAAAATTCTTCAACCAAAACTGACAGTTGTTTTAATTTATGACAATCGGTAAAGTTATTCGTTGGGAATTTTGATCAATATGTAAAGAGTAAATCTCTGTATTACAAAAAAGTTGTATGCATTACACTGTCTCCTAACAGAAGTTTAAGAGCTCGGTCAGTTAAAATCCGACCGAGTTTTTAAAGACCTATTTAGAGGGCTTGTGAGGATAAATAGCTATTTAATTTGTCAAGAATTTAGAAAATTATAGAAGTGTTACTTGAATCGAAGATTGAATAATGAAAAAGGAAAGTTAAACCAGTTTATAAACTGTTAATCAGTGTAAAAACTATGAAAACAACATAACAGAAAGAGCTTTAGTTTCAAATGTTTGAAGTTAAATTAATGTTTTATGAATTATTTAAGGCTTTTTAATTTTTTTCAATGCTTACTTTTTTTGCTTTTTTATGTTTGAATTTGTACATTTTAGATAGCACATTTAAACCATAATTTTAATAGAAATTAAATGGCAAAATCAAAATTTACCACAACCGCTAAAGTCCCTTTCTTATATCTACCAATTTAAATCAAAACATTGCTGATAACTTGAAAATTTTAGCCAATTTTATAGGTACTTTAAGATCTATCTGGCGCATTAAAATGCTTTACTTATAGTGCATAATTAAGAGATGGTGTACTGCTAGTACGTATTGATCTTAACCCATTTTGTAACATTTATTTATTCAGAATAAGTATAGAAGAAGCAGTCAAACATCATAAAATTTATCCACCTGAACTTACAAATAAGAGTGAAATGCGCATCAGGTGTTCTTTCGTGCGTGCATGTTACTGCACAGAAACACTTGACTTGGTCGACTCGAGTGTTTATTGCATTTTGGGTTATCGCTTAGATAAATCGATTTCCTTTGAGGGCTTAAACATATCTAATCGTCGTTACAGTTATCTGTTGGCATTGCTTAGTTAATACTATTTATACGTGTCCTTTATTACACGAAATGTCGTTGAATAACACATTTCACTTATGTTCATTGCTCCACGAGAGTTTAAAAGACCAACCGCCTTCTTTTGTACCAATGTGTGTTAGAAAGTTCTAAAGTACACCTATTCCCTTGATTATTATTCCAGACTACGAACTATTTTTTGAACATTTAACAACCTTATCGCGCTTTCACGATATAAATCAATAATTATGGGAGATTTTATCCCAGCTTTTGTAACATCGACTAATGATACGGCCAGCATTCTATTAAAAAACTTTCAAAATCTATTAGAATTTACTCAATATAATAAAATTTTTAACAACCATAACAGTATTCTTGACCTCGTATTTAGCAACGATCGTTGTGATATAGACAAATCGGAGAACTGCTTAGTAATTGAAGATTTATACCATCCTGCGTTGGACATTAGCATGACAGTATCAACCCCTGCTACGCCTAATTTTAATTACAACTCTGAACGTGTACGCTTTAATTTTAAAAAGGCAAATTTCGTATTATTATATGACGCTCTTATGAAGTGTGATTGGAACTTTCTCAACAACATGTCGAAAATTGATGAAGCCTGCACTGCATTTTACACAAAACTTTACGAAATATTGTACGTATATGTCCCAAAACACAAACCTCACAGTCGAAGCAAGCACCATTATCCTTCTTGGTTTACAATTAAAATAAAAAACTGCTTAAAACAGAAACATTACTTTCATAAGCAGTGGAGATCACAAAAAATTATATTTTACTTGAATAAGTTTAAGTTATACCGAAAGCGTCTAAGCGTCTTATTCGTGTTGCCTCTGTTCAAGTCTCCATTAGTGTTAATCCCAAAGAATTGTGGTCATTCGTGAGGAATAAAAGAGGGATTAGTCGCATTCCCGGTGTTATGTCTTACAACGGAACAACCCTCTCGATACCTTTAGACATTGTAAATGCATTTGGTTTTTTTTTTTCTAGTGTTTACATTGAATCAACAAACGGTAGTACATCTGAGCTTCAAAGACTTTCAAACACTAATGCTAACATAATCGCAATTGATCAATTCTCCGAGAAAGATATTCTGAAAGTCCTAAAATGCTCTAATAATAATTTCACTTCGGGCATAGACGATATCCCCAGTTTTCTGCTAAGAGATTGTGCGAATATTTTTGTCATACCTCTTCATAAATTGTTTTTTTGTTTGACTTCTACTTTTTCTCCTACCATATGGAAACAAAATTTATTGTAAATGATTTTTAAAAGGGATAAAGAGAATTTAAACAACTACAGGCCTATTTTACTTCTTTCCAATTTTTCAAAAATTTTTGAATCGGTGCTAGTTAAACATTTATACTTTAAGGTGAAACAAATAATATCTCCTTTACAACATGGTTTTGTGAAAAAACGCTCAACAATTACTAATTTGGCATGCTTTAGTCAATTTGTAGCCGAAGTTATCGACAATAAGGGACAAATAGACACTATTTACACAGATTTCACAAAGGCATTTGACAAAATAGATCATTATTTATTGTTACATAAGCTTGATTCATTGGGTTTTTCTAACAATCTCTTAATGCTGGTTAAGTCGTATTTATTATATAGAAAGCAATTCGTTTGTTATGGTAATTTTGTCTCAAATTCATTTCATTCAACCTTCGGTGTACCTCAAGGCTCCAATTTAGGACCACTACTTTTTCTTATGTACATTAATGATATAACTTCTGCAGTACAATGTAACATTCTATTATACGCTGATGACATAAAACTTTACTCTGCAATTAACTCACCAAATGATTGTTTAATTTTACAAAATAATATTAACAAAATGGCAAAATGGTGTGCCAGACTCACCATCAATATTCCAAATTGCAACGTTATCACCTACTCCCGAAAAGTTAACACCGTTCAGTTTAATTATTACATTAATGAAGTTAGCTTGTCTCGTGTAAATTCAATAAAAGACCTAGGAGTTACTTTTGATACATTTTTAACTTTAGAGAACATACACAAAATACTGTGTCGAAAGCATATAAAATGTTTGGTCTTATCTATCGTAATTGTAAAAGTGATTTTAAATCCAGAGTGTTAATTCTGTTATATAAGTCCCTTATAAGATCGCAACTCGAATATGGTTCACTAATATGGGCGACCCGCTCTAAAAGTCAGAACACAGATGCTGGAAAAAGTTTAACGTCGATTCCTAAAATTTGTTTGTTTCAAGGATTTCTTACAGGTTTATCACAACAAGCTACTGCAAAATTTGAGTTGACCACACTAGAATCAAGACAAAGTGTATGTTATGTCAAATTCCTTCACAGCCTGGTCCATTACAATATAGATTGTTCGTATTTTTTAAATAAAATTAACTTTCTTGTGCCACGTATTCATTGTAGAACGTCAGCCTGTTTTATTGTAATTTTAGCAGAACTGATATGCTTAAAAATGCTCCGATCGCAAAAATACGCGAACACTACAATAAAATAAGTAACGAGTGTGATATTCATGTTAACTCGACCAGTTTTATTGAAAGTGTGCTTTCAATTTCTTTTAGAAACTTATAACTGTGTACGTGTATGGAAGTTCATAATAAGTATAAAGTCACATCAGTATATTCTTTTTCTTTTTAAATTTATATCGAGTAGGAATGAATCTTGTATGTATTTAATTATTTTTCTTTCTTTTTACATTTAGTTGTAATTTACTTTCTTTCACAAAATTTCATATTATTTTCTGTAATTGGGTGTGTACATACCTGTTGACCATAAACAATATGTATTATTATTATTATTATTATTATTATTATGTATTAATTAAGTGGCAACCGGTTTCAACAAGGTGTCAAATTATTAGGAATTATATAGAAGTATAAATGTGCAAAATAAGAATAGCATTATTTTTGAAACGAGTAAGAATTTACTAAAAATTCTTTTGGGTTCTGTTTGGGATCGAAAATACGAATCTGTTGAATTTTTCCGAATTGCGAAGAATGGCTAAGGCGAAAATTACGTAGAAAAACCAAAAAAATCAACATCTAACTTCTAATCTTTAATAATTAGAAAATAGTAAACTACTTTTTACAATAGAAACAGTTTTATGAAAACACACAAGCAATTCTACCTAAGTAGCATTCCTTCTTCCTAATTATATACTTTTGATACTACACGTCAAATGGTGCCTATTGGAGCAAACATTCCTCATCCGAAAGTTTATATAATGTTGGTTAAATGCATTTTTCTGAAAACGGATCGAGATGTCGATATGAAACGAGAATACATTATTTATGTATAGACGATTGCTCTTTCAGTTTTTGAATTTGATGTTGCACATACAGGGTGATATATTATGTCGGCAAAATTTGTGATAAGTAACGCCCTTTATGAGCAACGTGAAAGTTGCAACACGTATCTTATTCGTCATCTCAAAACATAACGTTATCAAATTTTAAGTTTCTAAACCAGATATTTTCAGAATAATAGCAAAAAAAGGAATTAAAATTACGACTTTTAACACCCTCTATTTCCGAAAATATAAACTTTCGGATAATATATGTTTGCGCTAATGCCACCATTTTACGTGTCGTATCTGCAGTTTCCGAATTTCCCATTGTTAACGAATCACCCTGTATATATTCAAATATTAAACTTAAAAAAAAACTTAAGGTGAAAATTATACGGTTGTATAAGAAAATTCAACCCGGGGGTAATCTCTAAGAATAGTAAAATCACCAACGAAAAGGAAACACAAAATTAAATTACTTCCGTTAAATATTTGTGGCTTTCATATTGCGTTGTAGAAACTGTTTTCTGAAAGAAGTTAGACTAAATTAGAACGAGTGTTTATTTAGTGTTTTACAATTTTGAAATTTCTGTTATCATATTAAATATTCTTTGTTATTGGTTAAGTAAGTACATTACAAAATGAAGGTAAATAGTTCATCTTACATATTTTAATAAATAAAACGAGGGATGATTCACAGAACCTTCTATCGCAACAGATTTGTCTTAAAAATCACCAATATTTCCCTTTTCTTAATAAATTAATTAAAAATTAAAATCATGAATCAATTTCGCCTACATAAGTTAAACTCGTATAAAATAACATACATATGTTTTGTTGAATTTAGTTCGTTTTATTATTTCTTTAGCCATTTTTAAGTGTGCAGTTAGGCCTTTTGTAACAAATAGTCAGAAAGTCAATTTATGTAACCTTAATGTGAATTTCACTAACATCAATTTTAATTTTTTAAACGTCAGTTAAATATGCCATTACAGACGCCCTGATAATGCTTAATGTCAGTTCATTGCCATGGCACTGTCGGCGGCGCTTAAGTTCTTAAGCCGACAGATAAATTGCAGCAAGCTGAACTTCGCCTTGTGAAATAAAGACGTGTATTACTATTATATAATCAATAATTTAATTTTGTCAAAATTATTATTTAGATATTTTAGTTACAATTCTAATTCGCCATATGGGAGCACTTAACCACAGATTCCTGCGCTCAAAATAAAATGATTTTTTTATTTTGCTTATAACAAAAGAACGGTTTTGTCATTTTTGATGACATTTGGTATGGCACTCCTTACAGATGTAGGTCATCTTTTAAGGTGATATTAGTTATTATCAGTGGACCATTAGTGTACGAAACACAGGTAACCCGGCAAAACCACTCAAAAACTTTTTAATGTTAAGGCCAATAACTTTTCAAAAATAGTTTTAGAAAGAGACATTCAATAGTAATATTTTTGTTATTTGTTAATTGATGAGATCTTTTAAGGTTTAGACAAAAAAATTAAATCTGAGGGACCGCGCACTGCATTTCTTAAAACAGATATTATCTAGCAGTCTGGTATTCTAAAAAATAAATGATGATAAGGCATTTTGTTGTGATATTTATTAGTGACAAGTAGGTATGTACTTTACTAGATCTACAGTAAATGCTCAATGTGACCACCACCTTCCTAGATGCAAAGGTTGATTCGACGCAAAAATTGAACTGTACTCGTTGTAACATTTCTGCATCATTCTTAATGGACTGTGAAGTGTTCTGTACTCTGGCCCAAAGTTCGTCCTGTGTGTTTATAGGGACGAGAATACACTTTACTCTTTAGAGCTCCCCACACAAAAGAATCGCAAATACTTAAATCTGGTGAACGAGGTGCCCATTTTGCAGGAGCATCAGCTCCTCTGCCTATCCATTTGTTAGGAAACTGTACATGAAGATGATTCATAAGGTTCAATGTAAATGTGGTGGTGCTCCATCATGTAGAAACCACATGTCGCGTCTAAGATTTAACGGCAAGTGTTCTAATAAATCGGAGAAGGTATTTACAAGGAAGTGTAAATAATTCTCTCTATTTAAAAAATTTGGTAAAATGACAGGGTCTATGATGAAACTGCCGATTATCCCTACCCATACATTAATTCGAAACTCATGTTGAAAGTGGCGTTGCTTGACATGTGGATTTTCATCTGCATACACATGTTCGTTGTGCAAATTTGTCATACCCTCCTCGTGAAACATGCCTCATCAGTAAAGAGAATTTTGTATTAAAATTGACATCTTCAGCTCTTCTTTCTTGAATGAACCTACAAAACTCAAGACGCGCGATGGTATTAGCTGGCAAAAGCTCCTGGACGTTTTGTACATGATAAGGATATAGCAATTGTTCTTTAAGAACTCTATAAGTAACATTATTTGAAACGCCTGCTTGCAATGCTAAGCATTGAGCACTTACTTCTGGATTTTCTTCTACTACTTCCAGAATTTGTTTTTCTAACCTGGGTGTGCGAATTGTACGAGCACGTTTACGATCAGCTGTGATCGATGCAAAGTTTCCTGTTTTGCGAAAGCGTCTTTCAATGTTTGCAAAAGTTTGACACGTGACGATTTGGAAATTTTTCGTTGTACACTCTAACACTTCTCCGACAGTTTCCTTCGCAATATCCTAAAAACATCAACATATCCGTTTGCTCAGCATAAGTGTAGTTTACAGCCATCACTACGTAAATAACGAAGAATATTCACTGCTAAAGATCACTAGCTAACACCAACAGTAATTTGAGTCGCTTCAAAATTGATGACCAATAGCTATTATCATTTATTTTTTAGAATACCAGACTGATAGATAAAATCTATTTAAGAAATGCAGTGCGCGGTCCCTCAGATTTTATTTTTTGTGTCTAAACCTTAAAAGATCTCATGAATTAACAAATAACAAAAAGATTACTATTGAATGTCTCTTTCTGAAACTATTTTTGAAAAGTTATTGGCTTTAACATTAAAAAGTTTTTGAGTGGTTTTTGCCACGTTACCCGTGTTTCGTACACTAATGGTCCACTGATAATAACTAATATTACCTTAAAAGATGACCTACATCTGTAAGGAGTGCAATACCAAATATCATCAAAATCGACAAAACCGTTCTTTGTTATAAGCAAAATAAAAAATTTCTTTTAACTTTGAATCAGAATACTGGCTAAACGAAGCACTTTTGGATATAAGTAAGTTGGGTTAAATATTTTGAGCCCAGAAATCTGTGGTTAAGTGATGTCCACACATTTTAGGGACACCCTGTAAAATCATTAAGTTCACAAATTAAACGAATTAAAAGTCAGAACGTGTTTGCAAGAAAAATTAAGAATATCCTCTTAGAAAATGCATTCTATTCTGTTCACGAGTTTTTTCATTACAAGTTTGAAATTAGTTAATTAAACATTATTGTTTTGTATGATTGTATAAACATTTATTTGTTTTAGATTTTATATACATGCTTGTTAGTGATTTTTTTTTGTATAAAACTTATCTAATATCATCCTTTTTTTATGTGACATGTCTAATATCACAAAGTGATCAGTTTGGATAAATAAAATTATTATTAGAAAATTAATGTACAATTAGAAAAAGAAGCATGTTGGAAATTACATCCAGTTGTAGTACAAGATTTTTCACAATAAGCGCGGATCGTTGTTGTGGAAACACTCTCGTTTGTACCAAAAGTTCGTCACTTGCTTGCATGCACTTGCATACTCCTATGTTGCTCGTACTAGGGGTAGGTTCTGACCAAGGGCAGAATATTTTCATAGTTATTTCCTTTTTGTTGGAGAGACTCTGTATTATATATCCTACACTATTAGACTTCCATCCACCATGCCTCTTTAAGCAGATGATGTCGGCGCCACCATCCACCAAAAGGGTAGCTGAAGTTCATCTCAAGCAATGACCTGTGTATTCTTCAAACTTGGTAATTTAAGGAAACTTGCGATCTCGCTGCTCACGCTTCCTGTGATATAAATTCCCATCAGTGCCCGGTAGTACCTACCATTCTGGTATTTCAAAAAATCACCAGTCTTGTATTCCTTTTAAATTGTAAAAACCGATTTGTATTCGTTGTGTTTTAAGAATCGTTACATGAATCAAAGCTCCTACATCTTGGATATCGTCTACCTTCATTTTACAAATTCGTCGCATCGACATGCTCCAAATACTCCAAAATATTAACACAACCTGAACATAACATTGGTTTAGATTTTTTCATAAACTGCAAATCTGAATTTACCTTTTTCCCCAAATAAATTTCATCAGAGGCTTCAGACAAAATTGGTCAAACTGTTTCTTAGTTAATACCATGGATTTTTAGGTATATATCCTTCATTCTGCTTCTTGAGGTACGCTCTTATTTCAAATATTTGCTTATATCTATCCCATGCTTAATATCATGCAATAGTGGGACCACATTAAAGAACATTTCATTTACATTTGCCAAATCCAAGAGGAAATTTTCCCAAATAATTACTAATATGTTTCTCTTCATACCAATTCATAAATTTTTGATACACTCCATGATAAACTGTGCTTGACTTTGTTGTACTACAATGTCGTACTGTCAACGTAACTAAAAATTTGAGCGACATTTACAAATACTTGGAAGTGCCTGACGTTCTTTGTTTACAATGAAAATTAATGCCATATATAAATAATTATATTTGTATCATAACAACTCGCCCTATGTTACAAAGCAAACGGATTTGCTGTATAAAATTTCTTACGGTTGATTTGGCTGTCTTTGTTTCTTTTTCTTTGTATTTGAAAACAAAATAGTATATTTTATGCGAAGCTTAAGTGGCTTTTTGTGCTTCGGCTGTTCCTTATAAAATAATCTACTATTATTTATTTATTCGTATGGTACACTTTCATTATTATATTGTGATGTAAGTGTTATGTATTGTGCCCCAGAAGATCAATATAAACCTGTATAGTGTTGTGCCGAAACCGTGTGCAATTGTGGATTAGTTCGTCTTGGTAACGCATTTGCTTCAAAGTTTAAACTATTACCCAAAACCTAAACATGCGATACTTACCTACCTAGATATTCATGTGTAATAATATGGAATAAGTTTGCAAACATTCTTCTCTCTTCTTCTTGAAATCGCATATACAGCTACCGGATGTTGCGCACCCTCGCATGTAAATGTGTTCTGCGTGACAGTAGACACATATACATGGGACCTTAAGAAGTTTAACGCCGATTCCGAATTTGAAAGAGCCAGTTGCACCAAACTCGGTTAACTTTAATCGTAGGCTAAGAACAATCGTTGCTATGGTTAACTCCTTGGATACCATTGTATTCTAACCTACGATTAAATTTAACCAAGTTTGTGCAACTGGTCATTAGTTGAGAGGTTTACTAAAGCAGATATTACATTATACAAGTTGTCGTACGACGACTCTTACGAGCTTTGTTTAGATCAGTATGAAAATGTTTACATTGTAAGTTTTCTCTTTTGATCTATTGGTTCCGAGTAATCTTACGAGATCTTGCGTTTAGAACAGCTTTATTTTACTTACGAGTTTTAATACGATTTTGCTTTAGCGCGTGCGTAGTTATTATGAGACAGCTAACGGCCGATTTAATAATATGTCCTCAAAATTCATGTTAACAATATTTTGTTTACAACACTGTAGATCAACAACTATTGATCTAACCTCAATATCAACTTGACTGAACCTTCGAAACTGAAGTATTCAAGCTAGCCGCGCATGCGCATTATTCCTATTGAGCTATTATAATGTAAACAAAATCATATTAGCCTTACGAATCTATCTAGAGTTACACCTTTCAAGACTTCTCATCGATAGACTCGTAAGAGAAATCGGATAATGTAATAAGGGCTTAGCAAGTATACTCTCACTGGTTTGCCATTGCCTTGCGATAGAGTACGGCCGAAAAATTCGATGTTTGCACCGGAATTGAACCCGAGGTGCCTGCTTAACAGCTAACGCACTTAACTGCAGAGCTACGACCGCAAACATTATAGAAGGTAAATAAGAACATTATACATATATAACAGCACAGCCATTGTATACGACATATAATGAACCGGTTCAGCGCCAGTCACGACAATGACGGAAAAAATAGTACGATAAAAATAGCAAAAATATGCAAAAACAGATAGAATACAAAATATTGCTTAAGTTCAGATATCGTTGAAATTAATAAGCCATAATACAGCTTCATTCGTTAAATTATGAATGTTTACAAACCCTCCTTTAAACTTTGTTAATTATCAATTCTCTACAATATGTGCAACATACCACGCAGTGTACAGAGTGTCCCAAATTTCATTTGATTGGTACAATTTAAATTAAATTAAGTTACTGAAAGGACAAGCAGAACAATAGAAACATACAATGAGAATAATGACAGAGAAATTTGAAAACGAAAGAACATTTCCAGAGGAGTAGACGGAAATTTATAAAAGATGATTAGAGGGTAAATGTAATAAATGCAGAGATGCTAAGAAGAAAACTAGAGAAAGAGTTAGCGGAGAAAAAGAGTGAAAGGTTGTTAAAAGTTGTAGGATTATAGTCTGTTATGACTTTATTTGAAGAGTTACGAAACATACGCAAGAGTTTTTAATGTTAAAAATAATTTAGTCGAACAGTATATTTTATGAATGATATGAATTTTTCAGTTATTATCAAAGGTGACCAAAATAAAATAAGTGCGGACATTATTTTCGTTATTTTCGTAGTTTGATAACAATATTTCTAGTATTTACATTTGGTTTTTAAATGTTCTGGGTATTACATGTTTAAGACAGAATTGTTTCTAAGCCCATGATTAGGCGCGTACTTTAAGTAACAGAATTAGGCTAGCATAACTTAAAAAGTGAATAACTTTCACTAATGATTGAAAATATTGATGGTTTAAGTTAGATTTTTGGAACATAATTACAGATAGTTTCTGTATAGGTCCGCAAACAATGTTTTTGCATATATTTTTTATGAAGTATGGGGTCAATCTAGCCCATGACTTATCAAAAGTTGAAAGATTGAGTCCAGATAAATGGTGCCAGTAAATGTGTTCGAAGTACTGCGCAGATATTTTTTTTGCTCATATTTTTCAATACTCAACCTGGTACATTTGACATTAAAAGGGTTTTAAATGGTGTATAACAAGATGTGAAATAAAAGTTAAAGTTGTTGGTGGATAAATTAATAATAAGGGTTGAACAGGCAGATTACACTAAGAAAGTTTCCAGAACGGTGTTGTACTGAAATTTTAAATGTGTAGCCAGGGTACCTAACATTTAAAATTACGGTAGTGCGCCGTTCTTGTCTAGATCCTAATAAAGTAAAATCTGTCTGCCAATCGAAAACAAAAAAATAATAATAAATTGATGCCCAAACATCACAGTATCTTACTTCGAAACATCTGGATAAAATCCCACCGCAGATACCGAAATATGGTAGGATTGTAACGATTAAAACACCACTACGCATATGGTATGCTGGTCCGTCAGATGGTATTCCTTAATTAAAGGAATTTCGTGAAGATCGGTTGTATGACTCAACGAAGCAAAGCATTCGTATAAAGAAAATGCATTCGTACGACAAATTTATTTGCCCAAGAAAAATGGTATGCGGAAGAATTGTTTCAGTAATGATGGAGCTATTAAAGTCTGTCAGAAACGAAGCAAAGTAATAAACTAAAATAGTTCATTTATTTTACATATAAGCGGTACACGATTTTGTATGAAATACATAAAATATTTTAAAACTAGTTTTAGGATATACCGCTTCCATACTATAGTGTTACAACGTAAGTTATCTATGAATAGCTCCTAGTCCGTTAACAATGGGACGTACCTGTTCTTGAGGTCTAAACTAAAGATCATAGGCGTGTACATGAGTTTTGCTGACAAAAAAATTATTTATTGTGTTTTATTGAAAGTAATTTTAAACATATCATTGTAATTATAAAACACATCGTTTGTTAGAAACAATTTTATAGAGTTTGAAAATTTAGGTATAATAAAATATAGCAAGAACAAACTAAATTTATAGGAAAATAATAAATATATAATTTTAAAATACAGTTATTCTGAAAATTCATCTGTTTCTTCGGAAGAAGTATTATTTGACCGTATTGAAATTACAATAGGCTCTATAGTAACTTCTATCAAATTGTCAAGTTCCCACATTTTTGTTCCTCTTTCATTACGTGTTCTATACACTTTTTCCATTTTCCAGTCACTTCACTTGAAGAAGTCATTAAAAGTTGTCGAACGTCACTTAATTCAAACGTGGTATATTTCTTCGCTACTGCACTTCACCCAGCCCATATTAATTCTATAGGTTTTAATTCACAATTATGGCGGGCGTAGAACAAATATCACGTTTTGCTGCCATTCGTCAACTGCATATATTTTAAACTTTATCCTAACACCTTGTTCTAGACTTAGTAGTTCCCTTTTCATATCATTTTCGAAAGCAATATTTTTTAAGCCATCCATTATAACGTGTTTTTCCTGGAAGTTGTAGGTAAACGTCGATTTGTCTGTAATCGTAGCATTGTCCATAACAATTAGGAACTCCTTGGTATTAAATCTAATATTTGTTCAAAATATCTCAAAAACATCCCCATTCATATTCTCGTGATTTACCCACGTTTCGTCTAAATAATAAATTTTCTTGCCTTCAGAACGTAATTTAGAGATATTTCGTAGGTAATTTCTTCTCCAACATACAATTTCTTCCTTATCAATGAGAGCTGATTTCTATTCATTTTTCCCATGAAAATTCAATTCGTGCAAACTTGCCACAACATTGTTCTACTTAAATTGGGTATACCCTCTTCCTCTTTCACAACTGACACAATTTTATTTAATGGGTATTTCTTTTTAAAATAAAACGAATGCACTATTCTTCTAATTGTACTTTTCACATATTCGGGTATTTCAGTTTTTTCTACCATGAGATAAACTAGGTCACACAGAAATTTCTTCACGCACAGAAACTTTGTCTTCAGGCAAAAGTCTGAATATTGTTGTTTTTCCAATGCCAGTCATATGTGAACACATATCAACTGTCTCTTGAACTGTTTTCAACGGATTATGGTATTTCAAATAATTGTACACATTGAGCACAATAGTTTTTCGTTGGCAGAAAGCGCAGACCTCTTCACGTGTTTCCTTGAAATAAATTCAGAACTCGATGCCATTCCAATGAAACTCAATACTGCAGCGTAAGTATAACCTTATGATATACCGATGATATGACAATAATCATTAGTTAGGCTGTCGTTATAATTACATACCATATTTCTCCCCTAATTATATCATTAAGAACACATTATTAGTATATTATACCAGTTGTGAAGTCTGTCATTACCTACCGCCTCGCGAAATAAAACTGGTACTAAGGCAATAATGGACTTTACAACCATGATGTATATACTATTTTTTCCACTACTAGCCAAATGGGCAAAAAATTAAAATAAACATTTTCAAAATCATGCAACTGATTCACTAAACACTTCTGACATATTTCAATTTTCTGAAAATTATTCGAGTAATATGTAAATTAGTTGATTTAGGAGCCAATCGCAGCGGTTTGGATTTGTCTGACATGTAGAAATTTTAATGTCTTTCAAGATGCTTTTATGTTATTAAAGATTATATCGTATTTAATCAAGTTATTTGCACCGACTTCAATAAATAGGGGACATCGAAGAAATAATAGATTTTCTTATCGTTTACGAGATACATTTTCCGGTGATACATCTATTGTTGTAGCTTTTCATGCAGTTTAATACTATCGACTTCAATTTGTCACATTTGCATATCGTATTTGCTATCGATATATTTGCTACTACTAAAATTAACATTTTGGGGCTCGTAAAATATAATTTTAGTGAAAAATTGTTTGTATTCCTCTGCATATCTCCTGCTTCTTAGTGGTTTATTTTTAAGTCCATTTGGGTCTTCGTAATTTGTGCTCTGCTTTTTAGGAAGAAATCGTTAGGTGATGTTAGCTTCAATTGAAGTGTTTTTCTTTCTCGTGTTGCAATTTAAGAATGTTCCTCCGTAATTTTCTTTACCTAGATTATTTGATCTGCAAGCTTGAGGTAGTTTTGGTATAGCTGGAGATGTTAACGAGCTTTATTTACATCGATTCTGAAAACACTTGTATAAAACATATAAAAATTTTATTTATTGTCGCACAATATACCTTGCATCATTTGAATATTAAGGTTTTAAGAAATTGACACTTTTGTAATTTACTTAAAATTGTTCATGTAACTTAACTCGCCTGGTTAAATCTCCTTTGGAAAACCTGAAAACAACTGATTCTAATAATTTCAGGTTATGTATTTGCGGTTATGGGATGAAGGCGCGAATTTTAAATTAATGGCATTTTTATATTCAAATAATTTTATCGTGTTAGGTAATTTTAACACCAAATACGTTAAAGATAATCCCTGGATATACAAAATTATGTTTCACTCGTTTTTGTTAAACAACTATTCTTGGATTCTTAAAAATTTGAATTTGTCCATTATTAACCTAGGTCAACAATAGAAAATTTATTAAACATATTTAGTGGTTATTCAACATTGTGGATGGATGACATATTGAAAGACGTAAAACCAAAGTAAAGAAAGTTCAAATAGGATATAGAAACATGGAAGTAGTGTCAATAACAGAAAGTGTATTTGCAGATGACATCGTAATTTATGCCAAAAAGCCAAAAAGACCTGCAACACAATATGGAAGTATGGAATAATGCATTACGCAGCAAGAATTTGAAAATAAATGTAGAAAAACCAAAGTAATGGTTATCGGAAGAAGACATGGATATAACAAATAAGAAGAACATCCAACAAGTAAGAACATTTAATTATCTGGGGGTTAAAATACAAAAACTGGGAATAATAACGCAGAGATAAACGAAAGAATAGAAAAAAACAACTAAAATATACCATGTACTACGAAACCCGCTTATAAAGAAAAAAGAAATTACAAGGAGAACTAAAATGGTAGTATTTAAAACCATTTATAGACCAATATTACTATATGGCAGTGAAAGTTGGATTTTAACAAAACAATTAGAAAACAAACTGCAAGCAGTAGAAATGAAGTATTTGCGCGGGTTATGGAATCACAAAATAGACAAAATTAGAAACAACACAATAAGAGAGAAGAACTAGGAGTGGAATCAGTAAGGAATTGCATAAAAGGCAACAACTAAGATGGTTTGGACATATAGTAAGAATGAACGAGAATAGAACTACAAGAAAAATATGGGAGGCGAGAACTATACAGAAGAAGTAGAGGTAGACCAAAAATCATGGGATAAGGAAGTGGAAGAGTACCTGAAAGAACAAGGAATGACATGGAACGAAGGAAAAAGTGGCAAAGAACAAAAAGATTGGGTCAAGATAGTATACAACACGTGATGAGTCAAAAAAAACGATTATATAGAAAGTTAAATTTTTAAATTGAATGAATGTGTTAAAGAAATTATATTTAATTTTAATTTAAGTTGAAGTAATTGTAATGTATGTAATACCTTAACACCTAACGGTAAATAAGGGTTATTGAATATATATATATATTTATTTATATATAATTCTGAGATCCTATGCGTTCAAATTTTTCAAGAAATGTACGATTTGCAACTCAATATGTGAAAAAAGCTGTATGGAGTAACAGACATAAACTTAAAGGAAGCAGAATTGTGATTAAGGAGGATTTGACATGGAAAAGAGTGCAATTGCTTAATAAAATCGCCAAAAAGTAACTCATAGAAACTGCTGGTCAAACAATGGAAACATTTTCCTTACAATAAATAATGTAGTGCATAAAATTAAAACATTTAATGACTATGAATATTTTCCTAATTTAAATAGCCTTTCTATATAACGCATCAGTGTCGCGTGAACGTACCTTTATGTGCGTAACTTGGATATTCGTTTAATTTCACATTTACATTTAAATTTATTTAGAAAATCTTTTTGTTAGTTCTAATCTGTTAGATTAGAAACCAATTGTATAGTTTAGGTATTACTTTTCTATACGGTACAAATCGATGAATGTTTCTTTAAAATCGTCTCAAACTAAATGTAAAGTCGTTATACCCGCATTATCTTGAAGTTAAGGAAACTTAGTAAAAATATGATATTGACGTTTTTTGTATCACCGAAACTTAAATAATACTATCAACTCTGAAAATATTAATATTGCTGGTTATACTTTGTTTCGTAAAGACAAGAATGGAAGAAGAGGGAGAGTTGTTATTTACATAAAATGCTGTTTCAAATCAAAACTGATTAAGACAAATGATGTAATTGAGCAACTATAGCTTACTACTAACATTAACAAACAAAACATTACTTTAGGAGTGTGCTATCGATCGAAATTTATGATAAAGTCTTTTTCTTAAATGAGTTAGAAAACACTCTATCATTATTTATTTATTTATATATATATATTCACGGGAAAACCCAGTACAACATTGCATAATATTAATATTACTAAAATTCTATTTTAATAGTTTAGTAGTTAATTTAAAATTTTAGGTCATTGAAAGAGACCTAAAATAGACGGTCTTGAAGAGTGAGTATGAATGTATGAAGGGATCAAAATAAAATGGAAGCGAATCAAAATGCTTTTGTGCACGGTATAAGGGAGCATTTGCTAGGTAATTTGTTCGATAGGGCGAGTTAGAGAACATATTACTAGAACGGGTTTGTCTTGCGGGAACATGGAAGTTTATAAGTGAGAGGAGTTCAGGAACTACTATGTGATTTTGGATAAGTTTAAGAAGGAGAGTTATGTCGAGGTACTTACGTCATCTAATAATGGAATGTTAACATGTTTATATAGTAACTCGTAAGGAACATTGTCATAATTATATCCTAACCTAATTGCTACATGTCTAATAAATTTCCGCTGTATTTTTTCCAATTTTTCAATATAAGTAGTGAAATATGGTGACCAGACTACAGAACAATATTCCAAAATTGGCCGCACTAGTGACAAAAATAAAACTCTTAAAGTATTAATGTTTTTAAACTTTTTGTATTTCTAACAATGTATCCTAATAATCTATAAGAACGGCTTACAATATTATCAATGTGATTAGTGAAAGATAATTTGCAGTCTAAAGTTACACCCAAATCTTTAATAGTATCCACCCTAGTTAATACAATATCATTAATCTTATAATCGTAGACTATAGGTTTATTACATCTAGATAATGTTACCACTTGACATTTTGTGATATTTAGGAACATTTCGTTATCACAACACCATCTATACAATCCATTAAGAGATTTTTGTAAATAAGTACAATCAGTAATTTTTGAGACTTTCAAATAAATTTTGAGATCATCGGCAAATAACAAATAATACAAAGTATTAATGTAATAAAATATATCATTAACAAACAATACAAAAAGGAAAGGGCCTAAATGTGAGCCTTGTGGAACTCCTGATAAGACGTCATATGGCGCAGACAATATAGATTTTATTTTTACACTTTGTGTTTGACCACATAAGTAAGATTGAAACCATTTTAATAGGAAGCTGTGGATTCCATAAGATTGAAGTTTAGCACAAAGATGAGAATGGCTAACTAAGTCAAAAGCTTTACTTTAAAGTCTGTATAAATCACATCAACCTGTTTATATTGATCAAACGCCTTATGTACAAAATCTTGCAGAACTAACAGATTTGTAGTTGCTGACCTTCCCTTACAAAACCATGTTGGTTACTAAATACCAAGTTGCTGAATAATGGATACAATTTGTTTAGTATAATTGATTCAAACAACTTTGCAAAAACATTCTGAATTGTTATAGGTCTATAATTTTTAACATCACTCTTGTCACCTGATTTGAATACTGGTACCACATGAGAAAATTTTAATAATTCGGGAATTTTCCTTGGTTTAGAGACTGATTGAACATTATGTAGAGAGGCTCCACTAGCTGGTTTGTACAACTTTTGAGAATAGAAGGCGGAATACCATCCGGGCCAGGTCCTTTGTTGGGTCCAAGGATAAGTACTTCTGATTTAGTAAGTGTTAGAGTTCCTAGATTGATACTGCTTTCTGGATAGGAGTAATGTGGAACTGGTGAGTTGCTCAGTTTGAAAACAGATGAAAAGTGTTGTGCAAAAAGGTTTGCAATACTAGTGTGCTCTGTAGACCGCGTGCTATTAAAATGTAGTTCTGACGGTAAAGCGTCATTTTTAGTTGTTGTTCTCACAAAACTCCAAAATTTATTAGGTACATTTTGTACTGAATTTTCTATCCTGCTAATGTACTCGTTGAAACATCGATTTGACATCTCTTTGCATCGTCTTCTAAGCATAGAAAATGTCTGGTATGCTTCTGTCGAAAGAGTTTGTTTATAAAGACCATGGAAGACTTTTTTATTAATTGTCGCTGTTTTCAGTTCAGAACTAAACCAAATAGGAAAATGTGACTTGCTAAACTTTTTAGTAGGAGTAAATTTCTTGACATTGTCTGTAACACTTGAAAAAATGTTGCAAATGAAGTATCAACTGATGAAGAAGGAAGAATTGTGTTCCAGGCAATACATTGTAGGGCAAGCAAAAGTTTAGTGATATCACATTTTTGTAATCAAGAATAGTGCACTCAATACAGTCTAGAAGGTTAATAGTTACCAGATCTATCGAGAAAGATAAAGCTGGATGGTATCCATCTAATGGCAAAATTGCATTCATTTGTGAAACTTGCAGATCAGGCTGGGAAGAAAAATCAGGTCTAGTATGTCATCTCGGTTATTTCTCACTTGATTTAGTTGGTATAGTTGGTGGAAATCCATCGAAGCAATCAGTATATCTGATGCATCGGTCATCATTCCTTGAGTATATAATCCTGGAAGATTATAATCACCTACTATGAAAATATTTTTAAAGTTATTGGACTGTATAATTTGGTCAATTGCTTCAGTGTGCCTTGAGTAAACTGACTGATCAGATTTAGGTGGTATGTAAGCTGAACAAACTAGTATATTTCTTTTCTGTAATCTTATAGATACAAATAGATGTTCCACGGATTCTACAGAGCACTTTATCTTTTCCAAAAAAATGACCTACTTACTGCTATAAGAGATCCTCCTCCTGATTGTTTACTACTAGTGAATTTACTTCTATCCAGTCTGTAAAGCAAGTGATTTGGAAAGTACAGTTCACTGTCAGCAACATCTGCAGCTAAATTGGTTTCAGTAAAATGAAAACATCATAATTTTCAACAGCCGTGTTAATTCTTAGTGCATCTAGTTTTGTTCTCAATCCTCTAATATTTTGATAATAAAATCTTAATTCTAAATTGTGGGTTTTCAGCGTGGATTTAGTTTTTCGATTGGTTTCAATTATTTTAGGAGAACCTCGAATGTACTTCATAGTTAGGTTGGTTTCACCATCAGCTGTTCGTTTTGCAGAATTGTCCTCAACTTGGCAAGTTCGTCTCTTCATAGGAGTCTTATCATTGGAAAATGTGTACTTAAAATTCTTTGAACTTCTCAGGTTTTGAAAAGTTCAATAGCCTCAAAATATGATCCCAGTACTAATTTTAATGGTCTATAACGTGAATCTATTCCATTAGACTTTCCAAGTCTATATGTTTGATGATTACTAAGAGCAGGTACATTTACGAAATTGTTGAGAGCCAATGAAAGCTGGTTCAAATCAGCAGCGGCTCGTTCTGGTCCAGAACCAATAGTAGCTTCAGGAATACCATAAAATATGATGTTGCGCCGTTCATTTACCTCTGATGTGATATCTGAGACAGTAGTATTTTTTCAGATTGTAATGTTTTGTTTTCTTCTGCGGAGTAACTCCACTTGCTTTGTTAATTCTGCAATTAATGCTAATAAATTAGTATGGTTGATTTGAGCTGCAGAACAGTTATCGCAGTGGAAAGCAATTTTTCTAGTTGATGACTTCAACAAAAGCACTTCTTGTCTAGAGACACCGCCACAAGTGGCATGTATTGATTCCATGCATTTGTCGCATTTAATTTCTTTCTCTATTTGTAGAGACTGTTTGCATGATAAACACATAGATTCAACAATAGGTATTTTGATTTTGAAATGATGCAACCTTTTGCACAAATCTTTGTTGTTTGGGTTGTCTATTTAAACACTTTAGAAATGAAAATTATAATCACCAAGTTAATTTTCTTTAGTGATAATATTTTTACTTGCAACATTCACGTATTACTATAATTTGTTTGTTATTTTGCAACTTTTATCTCATAGTTCGCTACGGATCGCTTTTTCTCAATAAACTATTATTTGTAAAGTTATAACTTGTTAAAGTTAAATTTAGTTTTACAATGAATGCTTTTACAGATAACATACGTCACCATGATCAGGTTAAAAGGTTGCTGATAATTTAGAATTTAGAATGTAAAACTAAATTCTACACCATTTACGTTGTTCGTCATAGTATATGTTTGGTCCCGAGTTTTTTACAATTTTATATTTATATTTTAATTAATGACAAACAGTGATACTAGTTTAAGTTTTATAATTTTTGTTACCTATATGATTCCATATTTATTACGGTGCTATTGTTTTATAACCGGTCCAGTGATATCAATCTGGGTTGCTGCTTTTGTAAACTATTTTTTCAGATGAGACACCAAATGTTAACCTAGTAATATATTAATTAACGTTGCGATAATTATCTGTGATAATTTTGTTTATAATATTACCTTAATCTTTTTTACCGAATGTGAACCAACTAACTACAAATTCTTGTTTTCTTTTTCAATTAAAGAGCCTTGAGAAAGACCAGCCTTCACTGGTCGAAACGTCGGCAATAATGAAATACTTGTTTCATTTCAACCCCATTACATTCTCCTACAAGAAGGTCCACTGCGTGGAAACCAACCATTACTAATAACCATAGAGGAGTTCATCGAGGAATACTCTTTATCTGATTCAGTAATTAATGTTGAAAACTTGAACGCTTACTTCTCACAAAATAATTACAGTTACCATAAAGTGACGCTTTCACTTCAAATTTGTATACTAATAGATTAAATGACAATATATTTTCTTTTTAATTGGTCAACACTGATGAAGTAGCAAAAATTTTAGCCCTCATTAAAACTAAGAGCGTAGGAATTGATGGTTTGAATGTCGAATTCATTATACTTTGCTGTCCGTACCTTTTATCATACGGTATCCGCCAAAATAAACAGTACCGAAACAGAAAGTGCTGTAGAGTTGTTTTATGTAATATGGATTTGTTATATTTGACTTAATTGTCATTAGTTGATATATTAATAGTACGCTGCAGTTAAATTGGTTTTAAAAATGGTTCTAACAACGGAAGAAAAATTGTTTTTGGTAGAGCATTATTTTCGTTCATATTTATTTTTATTTTCGGTACTGTTTATTTTGGCGGATACTGTACATAACTAATATTATTAACTCTTGTCTTTTAGAAAGAGAATTTCTGTCAGCATGGAAACACGCATTAGGTAATACCGATTCCTAAAACTAATGATGCCACAGAATATAGCATGTTAAGGCCAATTAGTATTCTACCAGCTGTTTCTAAAAATATGTAATAATACACAATATATTACCACCACATCAATCAGGTTTTAGAAAAGGATTTAGTTGTGAAACAGCCTTAAACTGCATCACAGACGATATTGTCAGACCGACAGACAACAACTAACTATCTTAGCCTTGATCGATTTTTTTTTAAAGCTTTCGAGAAAATTAATCATTCGTTATTAATAAAAATATTACAATTTATTGCCCTAGATGAAATCGCATGTAATTTTTCCAATCATTTTTAGACGGTCGTCTTCAATCAGTTAAAATATGTAATACTGTCTCAAGTCCCCGCCCGTTAACATCAGGAGTTCCTCAAGGCTCAATATTAAGTCCAATTCTATACAACATTTATACACGCCGTCTATATCACTCACTTATATATTCGAAATATCATCTGTACGCGGACGACACCCAAATATACATATCATTTCATCTTGAAAATTCAGCTGCCGCATGTAGAAATTTCAATACTGACCTGTCCTCCTTACACAAAAATGCAGTGGACCATTCATTATCTATAAACCCACTAAAACCAAACTGCTTCTATTTGGACCTAAAAAGCACGCATTAATTTTATTGCACAAAATCTTAAAAGTTCCACAAGATAGCAAAATCATTAAATTTAGCAAGAATACAAAAGCCTTACACTAATTTAAAATTTACACTACATGTTAACAATTGCGTTAGAAAAGCATATTTTGCACTAAAAATTTATATCTAAACCGTCACCTGTTAAATATTATTATATATTATTAAATTTTTGTTCTTTACCGTCCATTCGTAGACTAATAAATAAAAATTACTGGATTGTGAGGTTTATTTGTTGGTTTTATTGTGTTTTATGCAAATCAAACGCAAAAGATTTTGTTTTCTCAATATTTGCGGAAAAAATGACGGAAAACTGATATTTTTGAAAAGTCGTTTGTACATAGACGTATAATCTAATTCTGAACAACTTTTTTCTTAGGTATTTTTCAATATCTTGTCATCTAACCTCACTTTTTACATATTTAAGGGATATTTTTTAAATTCACCGCCATGACAGTGGTCACATGACATTTTGGAAAGTGTTTTTTATCATTCGATATGCTGAATTCATTTGCCAAAAGAAATGTTCGGATATCTCAATTACAAAAACGTTTCCCATTTGTTGCAAACTCTTTGCCGGTCACTGTATATATGATATTGTCAACCCTAATTCAGAAATATTATCTTCAAAGAACTGAAACATAAAGCAGTTCATTTCTTCCACAGAATGCGTTTCTATTAGTATAGATAGCTGAACCTCTCATTGAGATTTTCTGTAATATGTCCCTTTAATACGTATATTACAAGAAATAAAGACTATTATTATTATTATTAAATAACTTTCATTGCAACCAGAGTAGACGCTCTTGGATGGAGTGTTCTTAAAAATACAACAAAGGCTAATGTATCAGGAAGGTTGTTGAGTGAATACTTTTGGTCAATGTCCGTTTCTTGTTACGACCAATCTAAACCTTTCAGTTAAAAATACACAAGCCACGCGTTTTCGGCGAGCGTCTGCAACAATAATGGCAAATAGTGGAATGAATGTGGATGAATCTTGAAGAGTTCACCACGAATAAACTGTGCCAAGATGCACTATTGAGGCAATAAATGGAAATTATACTATTACATCGGTGGCTCCAGAAGGAATGTATTTGAAAGGGCAATTGATGAGGTATTTTCTGCTAGTATTAATAATATTAATGAAATTAAACATTCCGATTTACAATTTTTTATACAATAACAATTGTACGATTCCTTTTTTTTAAATAAAAAAAATAAATTGGTTCATGTTATCATTATCCAAATTTCTAACTGAATATATTGTTAAACCAGCGATTACGATGCAGTTATTATAAACAAGCGTTTACCCAGAACTCACACATCGAACCGATACTAATAAACGTGGAAATGGAGAAGTATGAATATGTTGTAACATGAAAAAATGTGTAAATAAATATTTTTGTAAATATTCTAAGATTTAGAAAAATTATGCTCAAAATCTAATCAGATCTGCACTATTATACGGGTGTCACATGTATTACAGCCTGAGAGGGGTTATAGAGGGCATTAAAATAAACAACTCTTTTGGTAAAATTTTATGTTAGACAAATAGTTACGCATAAGATGGCGCTTCAAAGTCAAATATTAAATATTTTAATGGTTTTTGACAGTCCTAAAACAAGTAAATAACCAATAGTATAAATACTTTTTGACTATGTCCAATTCAAATTTGACGTAAATTTCGAACGAATTCAAAATGGCGGATT